>JADLZL010002519.1:0-134073 GCA_015844335.1 Chrysopogon serrulatus
GGTATAGCATATAGTCATACATGGGCCTCATGGGCCTAATACACACACATACTCCAACACCCCGCTAGCCCCGAACTACCGGGCGCAATGAGTTGCAGTCTGGACATGAAAAAAGCACATACACACGAGCCCCCCCACGCACGCAACTAGCCACGGGTGATGTTGAGGCTGGAGCGAAACTCGGTGAAGGTCGAGGACGGGAGGCCCTTTGTGAAGATGTCGGCGAACCGGGAGGTGGTTGGTACGTGAAGGACCCCGCCTCGCCGATGGCAACCCGATCACGGACAAAGTGAAGGTCGATCTCGACATGCTTGGTCCGTTGGTGCTGAACGGGTTGGTGGAGAGGTAGACCGCACCGACGTTGTCGCGATGAGACCGCGTCTGCGCGGTGGGAGAAGGGCTGTGGAGCTCGCCAAGGAGCTGGCGGAGCCAGGGAGGCCTCGGCCACGCCGTTGGCGGCAATGGGCGGGTACTCAGCCTCAAAGATCGAGCGGGGAGGCCACCGGCCGACGCTTGGACGACAGACACCAGGTTGCCGCCCAAGAAGACAACAGAGCCGGAGGTGGAGCGCCGAGTGTCCGGACACCGCCCCGGGGCCGGCGTCCGTGTAGACAACCATCTCGGTGGAGGAAGACCGCCCGGTGGAGGAGCAAGCCGTAGTCAACAAGCATTCCCCGAGGTAGCGGAAGGAGACGCTTGAGAGCAAAGTGAGGTGGGGCTCCGGGAATCATGCATATGGAGACATAGCCGCTGAACTGCATAGGTGATGTCCGGCCGGGTGAAGGTGAGAATCCGAAGTGCTCCAAAGAAGACTCCGATATGCAAAGTGGGATCATCCACCGGGTACCCGCGGTCTCGGACAGCTTGCCCAGGTGTCAACCGGAGTGGAGAGGGGTTTGCGATTAGTCATCCCAGCTCGCTCCGGGATATCAAGAGTGTACCGCCGGCCTGGTGAAGAAGTAGCCCGGCAGGGGTGAGGCTCAACAAAGGAACCCGAGGAAGTGATGGAGCACACCTGCATCCTTCATGGCGAACTCCCCGCTGAAGTGAGGAGATGATGCGGCGGAGTAGTGACTCACTGGAGGCCGTGAGGACAATATCATCAACATAGAGCAGCAGGTACGCGGTCTCAGCTCCATGGTGATAGATAAACAGTGACGTGTCGGACTTGGCCTCCACGAACCCCAGTGTCAGTAGAAAAGCAGCGAACCGGTGGTTCCACGCCCGGGGGGCCTGCTTGAGGCCGTAGAGGGACCTGTTGAGCCGGCAGACCATATCAGGGCGAGAAGAATCAACAAACCCCGCCGGGCCGATCAAGTAAAGAACTGTCTCTCAGTGAGAAGACCATGCAAAAAAAAGCATTCTTCACGCCCACCGATGCACGGGCGGTGAGCGAGTGAGAGCTGCGGTGAGAGCACCGTGCGGACGGTGGCCGGCTTGACCACGGGCTGAAGGTCTCATCATAGTCGACCCTGTGGCGCCGAGTGAAGCCCCGGAGAACCCAAATGAGCCTTGTACCTCTCAAGAGTACCATCAGCCCGGGGCGCTTTGTGTGTGTCCAGATCCACTTGCCGGTGACGACATTGGAGCCCGGCGGACGGGGCACTAGATCCCACGTCTGGTTGGCGAGGAGTGCCGCTGCATTCTCTCTTCCATCGCACGGCGCCAATGTGAGGGTCGGACAAGGCCTCACGGACGGAAGAGGGTATGTGAGAGACTCCGCGAGTCCCCGGGCATCGCCGCAAGAGCCCGGGCTGCAGTGGTACCGCCGCGTGTCGCTGGCCACCATATGGTGAACATGACGCGGGGTGTCGGTGAAGAAGCGGTGGTGGTACATCGGGCGCCGCGACACGGGTAGCCGGGCCGCGGGGCGGAGTCGGTGTCGCCGGCGGGAAGAGGCCGCCTGCGGTGTAGGACCCCGGCGAAGAAGGGGTCACCGGTGGTGACGACGGCGACGGCAGCGGTTCGATCCGTGCACGACGCTGGTAGACGAGCGCCGGCTGGGCGAAGCGCGCAAGGGCCGCCCCGTGGAAGGGGCGGCGGGCGGCGAAGACGGTGGCGGCGCACGGCGCCGGTAGACGAAGCGCCGGCCGGGCGGCGCAGCAGGGGGGGCCGCCCCGAAGAGTGGGGGGGGGGCGGCGCTGCACGGCGCTGGTAGAGTCGACGGCTGGGGCGAACCCGCAGTGGGGAGTCGAAGACGGGGCCGGCTCGAAAGGTGCTCGAAAGGTGAATCCGATGCCCGGCGAGGAGCAGGCTGAGGGGTCACCGGCAGGAGCCGAGCTGGGGCACGGTCCCGTCGAAGAGCACGGTGTAGCGGTACCTGCAGGATACAACAGTAAAGGTGGCTCGACCACCGTGTCAGTGGGAAACAACAAGGAGAGGTCAGAATCCGGAGTGGAGGTGGGTGTGGTGGTGGTGGAGTAGGGAAGACGGTCTCATCAAACACCACATGGCGAGAGATAAGGACCCGACGAGGTAAGGTCAAAGCATCGGGTAAATTTTTGTGATCCGGGAGTACCCGAGGAAGACACAGAGAGTCGATCGGGGAGCCAGCTTTGCGCGGAGCGGTGGCTGTGGTGTTAGGGTAACACGCACACCGAAGACTCGAAGGTGGTCGCACGGGGAGGGGTACCGAAGAGAGCGTGGTGTGGTGTGGGAGCCGGGCAAGCAAAGTGGAAGGAAGACGGTTTAGGAGATAGGTGGCGGTGTGTAAGCTCTCAGCCTTTAAGCGAGCAGGAAGTGACGCCCGGGCGTAAGGGTGCGCATGGTGTCATTGGTGGTGCGAATCATGCGCTCAGCCTTGCCGCTCGAGAGGAGGTATATGGGCAAGACATGCGCAATCGACACCGCGGAGAGAGGAAGAAGGCACGAGAGGTGGAGTTATCGAACTCACGGCCATTGTCGCACTGGACGGCCTTGATGGTGAGGCCGAACTGAGTGGACACCCAGGCAAAGAAGTGACTCAGGGTAGGGAAAGCCTCAGACTTGGCACGCAGCGGAAAAGTCCAGGAATAATGAGAGAAATCATCAACCACCACAAGATAGTATTTATAGCCAGAAATGCTAAGGACAGGAGAGGTCCAAAGATCGCAGTGAACAAGGTCGAAAACATGGGTCGCATGGGAAGAAGTAGGAAAAGGAAGACGAACATGACGACCCAGCTGGCACGCGTGACACAAGTGCTCATCGTGAGCCCGAGGGCACCGAATGTCGGAACTACGACCGAAGCCGCATCGGGGCATCCCGGCCCGGGATGGCCGAGGCGACGTGCCACGCCAGTGAGTGGAGGTGGTGGTGGCGGGCGCATGCGGGGGGGGGGTGAAGAAGAAGGCAAAGGAGGTGCTGCGGAAGGAGGGAAACGAAGGGTGTAGAGAGGCCCAGTGCTGTCACACCGGAGAAGAGGACGCCGGGAGGCTAACTCCCTCACGGTGAGGCCAGAAGGGTCAAACTCAACCGAACAAGAGTTGTCGGCCGTGAAGCGACGAATAGAAAGGAGGTTGTGAACCATACCGGGAGCCACAAGAACATCAGGGATATGAAAAGAGCCATGGGAACTGGCAGTGCCCACGGAGGAGACAGGAATGCAGGTGCCATTTGCAACCATGATGGAAGAGGGACAGGAAGGGTGGGGAGAACGGAGAGAGGAAAGTAGACTCGCATCGGGCGTGGTGTGGAACGTGGCGCCCGAGTCAGCGATCCAGGTAGGACTGACTGGTCCCAGCCCGAAGGAGTAGGCCAAGGCCGGGTCCCAACCGACAGGCCCGGGCGAGGCACCGGGAGGTGTAGACCATGGCGACGGCAGTGGAGGCGCTGCTGGGATGGCACCGGCGAGCATGGCCGCCGGTGTGTGAGGCTCGCCGCCGGCGGCCTGAAAGGGCCACCCCGACCATGGGTGGTGGAAGCCCGCACCACGCCTCCCTCCGCGACGACGGCGGGGCCGCCACGGCCCCCCAACCCCCGGCGGCCCGGGAGGAGGAGGACCACGAAGAGACGACGCAGGCGGAGTGGACACACGGGAGCCGGGCGAGGCGGCGGGAGGTGGCGCTTGACGCCGTAGTACCTGTGGGAGACGAGGAGCTGCTCCGCCCGGCGAGCGAACGAGCAGCGCCCGCGCCGAAAGCGCCGTGCCCACGCCTGGTGGCAGCAAAGGGCTGCTACGGCAGCGGCGGCGGCCCGCCGGTGCGCCCGCGGTCAGCGCTGTTTGTGGCCCGGCACACGGGTGGCCAGGGCGTCCCAAGGGGTCAGTGCGCCTCTGGCGCGGCTGCGGCCGCGTGCCGTGCTCCGGGCTAAGGCAGCAGCCGCAACGCGCCTCGCTCCCAGATGAGGGCAGCGGCACGCACACGCTGCTTGGCCCTCCTCGCAGCAGCGCGCGAGCAGCGACGAGGGCGGCAGCGAGGGTGGAATCGGGCGGTGACACCCGCTGCGTAAGGTTGGGGAAGAAGCGGGCGGAGATGGGGAGCCGGGAAGGGGGCACCAGCAGCACCCGCGCCTGGCCCGTGCTCGCGCCCGATGGCAGCAGCGGCTGCTGCGGAAGACGCCGGGCGGAACCTGCTCCTGGGCCACCGCAGCCTCGGACTTGGCTGCAAGGAGGGCCGCGGGGCGAGAGCGGCGTCGGCCATAGCGGTGCCGGCGGCGGGCTGTCCACGGAAGATAGCGGCGGCGTACGGCGCGTCCTGGGGGGGCATGTCCAAGCCATACCAGGAAGGCGGATGGCCCCCAGCAGCAGCAGCAGTGGTCCAGGAACGTGGAGGGCCCCAGCAGCAGCAGCAGCGGCTGCACCCGCGCCTCGCGTGGGCAGCAGCGGGAGCTGCAGCGCCAGAAGCTGCCGCTGGGGCGTTGAGGACAGGGGCGGGTGCGCCAGGGGCAGGGAGGAGAGCCTGCCCGGCGGCAGTGGGGCGCCCAGGGCGCCCTGGACGGCGGCGGCAGCCTGCCCGGGCGGCGATAGGGGCGCCCAGCGCGCCCTGGACGGCGGCGGCAGCCTGCCCGGGCGGCGGGGCGCCCAGCGCGCTTCTGACGGCGGCGGCGGCGGCGGCGCCAGCGCGTACCCGCGCCCGCACCCGCGCCCTGGACGGTAGCAGCGGCGGGCGCCCGCGCCCGCGCCCCTGACGGCGGCGGCGGCGGCGCCAGATGCACCGCGCCCGCGCCCGCGTCCTGGGCGGCGTTGGCGGCGGCGGCGCGCGCCAGCGCCCGCATCAGCACCCTGCCCGCCCCTGGGCAGCAGCGGCGGGGGCGGCGCCCCTGCCCAAGCAGGGCGCCAGCAGCAGGGGTGGCGCGCGGCCCACCAGAAGCGCCCGCAGGGAGGGCGGAGGAGAGGGGATGGAAGGAGGAGAGGGGAGGCGGCGCCGGCGGCCGGCCAGCCATGGTGCTGGCGGTGGCGGCTGCTAGAGAAGGAGAGAGAGAAACCTAAACCTAGCTGATACCATGTTGCAAATTGTGATTGGATAGATGGGCTAACCCTAGAAGGGTATAGCATATAGTCATACATGGGCCTCATGGGCCTAATACACACACATACTCCAACAGGCACATCCAAAAAATGTTGAACTGATTCTTCCTTACAATCACAGAAACTGGATCTGGTGTCCCACTGCCATTTTCTTCCCTTTAGATTGTCCCTGATTAGCATAACATCCTGAAACACCAATCACATTCTGTTATATTCCAACATTTCCAACGAAAACATCGAGATATATTTGTTTTTAGTTGATTACATGATATACACCATTTTTGACATTACTCATAAATTGTAAAACATGGAACCATTTCTGATTCTGAAACATATCTTTTGCAAACCATTATTTTGGCATTTATATTTTTCAGGAACAATCAAACATTGTTTCAAGTCCAATTCTGTCTATAGACTTCAACCCTAGTTGTTCATATCAATTGGCCTTCCATCTTGATGATGGCTGGTATGTATCTCTAATTTACCCTTTAGGATCATTGTTCTTGTTAGAAATTTCTGTCTATGATCATTTCAAGTCACCATATTTAGCCCATGATAACTCTTCCATTGATTTAAGTGCATTAGATCTCAATGAATTTCTTCTACGCACATCTCATGTTAGGTCTGGAGTCCTGAATGTTAACAACCTCATTGTGACTCACCTTCACTGCCCTCCTCCTGCTTGGTTGTAAGTATCCTGCTATGTATTTTGTTTGAAGCCTAGGCGCCTACAAATATTGTTAATTAATTAAAGTATGCCTGTTCTGAGGTACTCTTCCTTTTCTCTTGCTAGGGAGAGCACGGACTTGGTGCTGCAAAACCAGTTAAGAAAGCCAACCTGGCTGCCGACATCTTCGGTAAGAATATTACAGAGCACACTAAACTTTAGTACCTGCAAAATGTTCCCTTGATGTTAAGGAATTTGTCCAGATTTATGCAGTTGGATCTTCTGCATATGATGGTATTTATCTACTAGACTTTCATCCAGATATGAGCTCTGCATGCCATGTGGACTACAAGTAAGCTGCTCTACCCTTTGTTTTTGTTTGTTTTTGGAGATATGCCTAAAGAAGTTCCAGACTTCTGGTTATTTGCCTATTGTCTTTTATTATTTTGCCTATTGATCATATGACAATCATTCTCTTTTTTCCCACTTTTTTTCCACATTTCAGAGAGGAAACAAGAGCCTCTGAGGAAAATCAACCTGCAGAAAACAAGTTTGTTCCTTTATCCCAACGTGTGCTTTCTTGTGCAGCCCATCCACTCAGTCACACCATAATTGCCGGTACACAGGTTGGTTTCGTTCTGTGGTCTCATACATAATTCTGCAAGTGAGAATGAAAATGTGTGTATGCTGAATGATATCTTTCTTAACTTCTTGTATGAAACTATGGAATTGGAGAGTTCTATTTATTTTGTTAAGCATCAGAGATCATTCTGCATGAATCCCATCAATTTAAGTGAGATTCAAAAACACTGACCAGCTACTTTTACCTCTCCAGTTCTCATCGTTGCTCATGTTATCACAAAAGTACAAGACTGTCAGAAATCAAGAGTCATGAAAACCTGCCATTTCCTCCACGCAACATCTCCAACTGTGCATTTGCAGAATCATAATGGTGTTTGTCCATCACCATCGTGCAATAAAGAATTATGTGCAACATGGAGACCTTGCTGATGCCACTGAATCTTCAGATCTAGTTGGCCGGTCACTAGGTTCAAAGTGCTGCCAATAACCAGCTTCCAAGAACTGATGAATAAGCAGCCATTCACACAAATGCCCTGTGTATGCTGGTATCGCCGCAACCTGTGCTAAATTCTGTACATTATCTTCGCTTCTGCAAGTTGTTTGGGCAATTTTAACATCTCTCGATGTGCCCTGAGACTGAGAGGGTGAGACCAATCTTAAATTGCAAGGTTGTGCAGAGTGTAATGACCTAATAGGCTAGGGGATCTTGTATTCTTGTACCTTTAGGAATCGCAATGTTCCCAATGTTCTTCATTTCATCACTGTACAGTTTCATTACTACTCTGTATAACTATTAAGAGAAGTCAAAAACAAAGTAATTCCCTGTCCAAAGAGGATGCAATTCTAAAACAATGATATGTTATGTTAAAGTATGTCAAGATTGACCAAATTTATATTAAAAAAATACTACTTCCTCTGTTTTATATTATAAGATGTTTTGACTTTTTTAAATGTATTTTTATTTTGCTATATGTCTAGATAGTGTATATCACCTATTAAAAAAAGATATAGTGTATATCTAAATGCATAGCAGAACTTATATATCTAGAAAAGAAAAAATGTCTTATAATTTGGAATGGAGTATATATTTATTACACGGAATAGCTATCATTAGATTTATTATGAAACACATTTTTATAGTATATTAATTTGACGCTAAAAATTATTAATATTTTTATTTATATATTTAGTTAAACTTTAGAGAACCTCAAATTGAAATTTTTTAGATAAAATTGTATTCTTTTAGGGAGATAGCACATGATTGTTGGAAGAGGTGAAGAAAGATGCCCCATTTGATTCATAGCGCCGGCTTAGGTGGAGCCAATCCTTCCGTTGTTGCCGCGTTCTGTTCATCCAAGGACCGACTTCACTGTGGCTGTTGTGATCGCCGCTATCAGGGATCACCGTTCTAGTTTCAATCACCAGCATTTGATGGCCTGATGGGACACGCCGGTTGCTACTATAACGTAACCCCACGAGGCCATATATTTTTTTATTTTTTGAGAAGATAGGCCATATATACTTCAGAATCCAGATTGCAGCGCGGTGTGTCCCATCCAGTAAATTCACGAAACAGCACCATTATCACGAAGTGTTCAGCTTATGTCGAAAAAAAAAAAAAAATCGCGAGGTGTTCGGCAAATAGCACCTAGAATCGCCTTATTATTCATAGAATAGCACTGCACCCACGATAACAATTTGTGAAACCGCAAGCCTCTTCATTTCCCTCGAAACCAATAGACCAACTTGTCCTCGAAATCAAATGCACCGAGTTTGTTAATTTAGTGTCACTGACATTTTGTGCATGCTGGAAGAAAGGCACTTCCAAACCAAAGAACGGGGCAGCCAGACCAAGGACATTGCATATTGATAATAATATTTCTCCTGGAAGTACATGCATCATTACCCAGAACAAAATGATGGTTTAGTACGAAAGAATGGAGACCTAGGAAATATTTTGTGATCCAACTTATTTATACTTTTGAGATGTCTCGAAGACAAACTTGATTATAGATAACTAACCTGCAAACTATGTTTTCCTTAGCGATCTATTATGCACTGCGACTAAAATTGATCTTTGCTTAAAATGGAATTCGCAATTGTCTGTTTATCTTTTTGTGCTGTATTTATGTACTATATCTGCCTATGTTATCTCTTGAATGATGGGGACGTGATTCCCGATCTTCCGTTAGGTCCTGGATAACTCTCGTTTTGAGTGGAACGCGACACACCGATCCGGCTTCAGATCAAAAGACCCAAACCCTGCAACCTTAGCACCACGATTCCTCAGGTTATCAACCGTGTCACCAACCGGTTGACCTCGCCAAGAAGGCTAGTCCGTGCCTGCGAAACGAAGAACACAAGCAAGAACTCGAAAGAACACAGCTCAGAAAGTTGGGACAAACTGCAGATGAATGATTAAGTTCTCAAGTTGGGGTTCCACAAACCGATGAACGGCGATCGTCAATGGACAGATTAATCTTAAGCAAAACCCAAACCCTAACTTGGGCGATGGCTACTGATTATAAAGAGTCTAAGGTCGTGCAAGACCCCCTAGACGCACCCCTATTGGGTTCCAACAAATACAAGGCCCATAGACCCAAAATACGACGTCGCAGCGTCGGGGCAGATTCTGGACGTCAACTTGTTCGGACGATTCCCGATGACTCCGGATGAATTTGGGCCTCCAACAAGACTCATTGGAAAGCTCTTCTCGTTATCTTTCTTTAGAGTCTAAGAACGTCCAATTCGAGTCTGGACGCATCCTGGGCGTCCAAATTAGCACAGACTGCTCCTGGACTCCGAAACGGATTCGATGTCGACTTGGTCTAGGCCTCCACCTTGACTTGAGCGCCCTTGCTGGTCTTCAACGCCTCCAAGCCCTCTTCTATGTATCTCCCGGTCCTCTCCATGATTCCTAATCATAATATAATCATTAGGTAGTAATATATTCTCCAAATCATATAAAGAGTGGCTTAGGAACGAGCTCACACCAGAATTTAATTGTCGTAGCGAGCTCTTGTGATTGGACCTTGAATATTCAGCGGAGGATCATTGAGTGTATCTGAAGGAGTGATGTCCTCATCATCCTCCCCCTCTTGAATCGGAGTCGCCCTCGACTCAAGCTCATCTTCTTCTCCCAAGTATGGTGTCAAATCTGCAATGTTAAAAGAAGGACTAACCCCGAACTCGGGTGGCAACTCAAGTTTGTATGCATTATCATTTATTTTCTCAATTACTTTATAAGGACCAGCAGCTCTTGGCATTAATTTAGACTTACGCAGCTCTGAAACCTATCCTTTCTCAAATGTAACCATACCAAATCGCCTGGTTCAAGTTTAATTTCTTTCCTACCTTCACTTCCAGCAGTTTTATACTTTTCATTCATCTTTTCGATATTTTGTTTAGTTGTTTCATGCAACTTACGAATAAATTCAGCACGTGCACTAGCATCACTATGTGTTCTTTCAAAGTGGTAGGTAAAGGCAAAAGATCAATGGGAGCATGAGGGTTAAAACCATACACCACCCGAAAAGGACTTACCTTAGTAGTAGAATGTATCGCCCGATTGTAAGCAAACTCCACATGAGGAAAACATTCCTCCCACATCTTTAAATTTTTCTTCAAAATAGCTCTCAACATGGTACCCAAAGTGCGGTTTACTACCTCTGTTTGGCCATCGGTTTGTGGGTGACAAGTTGTAGAAAACAACAATTTCGTACACAACTTATTCCAAAGAGTGCGCCAAAAATGACTCAAGAATTTTGCATCGCGATCCGAAACAATAGTACAAGGCATACCATGCAAGCGAACAATCTCTTTGAAAAAAGAGGTCGCAATAAGAACACCATCATCACTTTTATGACAAGGTATAAAATGAGCCATCTTAGAAAATCGATCCACAACAACAAAAATGCTATCCCTCCCCCCTCTTAGTTCTAGGCAATCCTAAAACAAAGTCCATCGAAATATCCGCCCAAGGAATAGAAGGAACAGGAAGAGGCATGTACAAACCATGTGGATTCAAGCGAGACTTAGCTTTTTGACATGTGGGGCAGCGTGCCACGAACCGCTCAACATCTCTCCTCATCCTTGGCCAAAAGAAGTGTGTGGCCAAAGATATCCTCCGTCTTTTTAGCACCAAAATGTCCTATCAAACCTCCTCCATGTGCTTCCCGCAACAACATGAGACGAACGGAACCAACCGGAATGCATAGACGGTTAGCTCTAAACACAAAACCATCATTGATCACAAATTTGTTCCAAGTACGTCCCCTCTTTACAATTCAGCAAAGACATCTTTAAAAGAAGGATCAAGCAAATATTGTTCTTTTATTGATTCAAGTCCAAAAATTCTACAATCAAGTTGGGACAAGAAAGCATAGCGTCGAGACAAGGCATCAAGAATCACATTATCCTTTCCCTTCTTATGTTTAATAATATAAGGAAAAGATTCAATAAATTCAACCCACTTAGCATGCCTACGATTCAGATTATTTTGAGAACGAAGATACTTAAGCGATTCATGATCCGAATGTATAACAAATTCTTTAGGCCACAAATAATGACGCCACGTCTCTAAAGAACGCACAAGTGCATACAATTCTTTATCATACGTAGAGTAATTAAGAACAGGACCATGCAATTTTTTCGCTAAAGTATGCAACAAAGCTTACCTTCTTGCATCAAAAAACACCTCCAATGCCAACTCCACTAGCATCACATTCGAGCTCAAAAGTCTTACCAAAGTTAGGAAGTTGCAGCAATGGCGCGTGTGTAAGCTTGTCCTTCAAAGTGTCAAAGGACGCCTCTTGTGCCTTACCCCAATGAAACACCACACCTTTCTTTGTCAACTCATGCAATGGGGCAGCAAGGGCGCTGAAATCCTTGACAAAGCGACGATAGAAACCCGCAAGACCAAGAAAACTTCTCACCTGTGTGATGCTTGTAGGTAGTGGCCAACTCCTTATGGCTTCAATTTTCGCCTCATCCACTTGAATTCCCCGTGGAGTAACAACATAGCCAAGAAAAGAGACTCGATCCGTGCAGAAGATGCACTTCTCAAGGTTACCAAATAAACGTGCATCGCGCAAAGCATTAAAAAAACAGCACGTAAGTGTTCCATATGTTCATCCAAAGACTTGCTGAAAATCAGTATATCATCAAAGTAAACTACCACAAATCGACCAATGAAAGCTCTTAAAACCTCATTCATTAAGCGCATGAAAGTACTAGGTGCATTAGTCAAACCGAAAGGCATTACTAACCACTCATACAACCCGAATTTAGTTTTGAAAGCCGTTTTCCATTCATCGCCAAGTTTCATTCTAATTTGGTGGTAGCCACTACGCAAGTCAATCTTTGTGAAAATTACAGAGCCACACAACTCATCAAGCATGTCATCAAGCCTAGGAATAGGGTGACGATATCTAATAGTAATATTATTAATGGCTCTACAATCAACACACATACGCCAAGAACCATCTTTCTTAGGAACCAAAATAACTGGAACAAAGACAAGGACTAAGGCTCTCACGTACATACCCGCGGTCCAAAAGATCTTGGACTTGGCGCTGAATCTCCTTAGTCTCCTCGGGATTGGCACGATAGGCAGCTCGGTTTGGTAGACTCGCTCCGGGGAATTAAGTCAATCC
Source organism: Chrysopogon serrulatus (assembly GCA_015844335.1). Taxonomy (NCBI): domain Eukaryota; kingdom Viridiplantae; phylum Streptophyta; class Magnoliopsida; order Poales; family Poaceae; genus Chrysopogon; species Chrysopogon serrulatus. The sequence continues at coordinate 12,350 of JADLZL010002519.1, forward strand.
GGTGCTCGATCCCTCGAATGGGTGGAAGTCCCGGAGGTACCTCAAAGCCAGAAAAATGTCCTCGCACTCCCGCAAAAGGTTAGTGACAGAGGGTGGCAAAGCGCTAGCTATATCATCAATTGAAAATAAAGCTGCCTTTTGCATACCAAAGCATAACATATATCATCAATTTGAGCAAGATCAGATTTATTTGCAAGCATAACAGGATGTTTCAATTTAGCTACTTGTCGCTTATCAGGTGTAGAGGCTTGTTTATTTTCATTTTCAGCAACTCGCTCTCTATCAGCTTGAACAATTTGAGCAGGGGTCATAGGTACCAAAGTAATATTTTTACCCTTGTGCATAAAAAGTATATTTATTACTTCTTCCATGGTGGATCGCATCATTATCAAATTCCCAAGGCCTACCCAATAAGAGAGAACAAGCTTGCATAGGGACCACATCACAATCTACAAAATCAGAATATGTACCAAGGGAGAAGTGTACGCGTGTCTTTGTTTACATTACCTTGGCCTTACCCGAGTCATTTAGCCACCGAATATGGTAAGGATGTCGATGTGGACGAGTTGGCAATTCAAGCTTCTTTACTAAATCAGAACTCACCAGATTGTTCTTTGCTCCCTCCATCAATGATGACCCGTGCACGCCCGGTCCTTGATGACGAATAGAATCTGAAACAAATTGTGGCGCTGGAACTGTTTCTCCCTTCTCCAATGTGTACTAAGAACCCGCTGACAATGATTGTGCGGCCGATGACCAAAGATCTTCAATGCTCAAAGACAATTCTCGCTTCGGAGGGGGGTGTTCTTCAATTTCATCCTCCACATCAGAAGTGCTCACATAGCCTCCATCTTCAGTAGCAATATATGTCCGCTTGCTAGGGCAGCCCCCCGGCGACATGACCAATCCCATGGCAGCGATGGCAATGAATGGATGAAGAGCGTCCGGTGGAAGCTATCGAAGAAGCACTCTTGGGCGGTTCTCGCAAAACGAGATTTACCAAATGAAGGAGAAGACGCGGATGGAGTTGTTCGCGCGCCGCCGCTGGAGTTGTTGGAGATGCTCCCGAAGATTTGGGGGCCCGAAACGTTGTCGCCTTGGGCGTGAAGGGGCTGTTGTAGTTTCTACCCTTCTGAAGCCGTTGTCGCCCCCGCAATTTTTTTCTCTCGCAAGCATAGCAACCTGGAACAACCGGTTGGTAGTATTAAAATCTTTATAATCAACGATATCCTGAATTTCACGTCTCAAACCACCATAAAAACGACAAATTTTATCCTCAGAATCCTCCTCTATCCCACAACGCAAAGATACCCTTTTGAAGCTCAAAGAAAATATTCTTGAACGACATATATCTCCCTCGCTCTAAACGTTGCAATTTTTTTCGTAAATCACGTTTGTAAGAAGGAGGAACAAATCTATCACGCATTGCTGTTTTTTAACCCATCCCATGATAAAGGTTTTGGATCTAAAGTTTGCCACCGATTATAGCAAAATCTTTAAATTCGCTAGTGGCATGTCTAACCTTATAGCAACCGGGCACTCCATGGGACTCAAATTTTTGTTCTACTGTCATCTCCGAATCAAGATACTCCTCAGCGTCATATTTGCCATGAAAAGGAGGTATGGTAAATTTTACCTTAGCAAAAGGATCATCTTTACCTTCATTGCGCCGCCCTCGAGATCCTCCTCCCATACCGGTTTTGTTAAATTCTAGCCGCCGACGCAGCTTTATTCTCATTTGTGGACCTTTCATCAAGACTACCATCAGGTTTGTAGACTTTATCTTCCTCAAGCACTTGGCCGAAATCGAAATCCTCGTTGGCATTGGTCTCGAGGTCTTGAACCTTCCCTGATAGTGTGGACAGGCGCTTGTCCACACCCTCAAAAGAGTAGTTGAGTTCTTTAACTTCCTTCACTAGCTTTTCCATCCGCCGAAGCATCATATCCTTGAATTCTCGCAACCGACTAGACAAAAACAGAACGTCGTTCGGCATGGTTAGTTGTCAAAGAAAATCCCTAACAACTATTTATGGGTTACTTGGTGGAATCACACCCTCACTAGACGTCTTACCAAGTTCTTACCGACGTTCTTACAATTGCAAGCAGTGGATGGTAACACACGGTGGACGGTTGTGATACCCGTGGAGATGTGACACCGTGATTGCAAGGGTCCTTTTTCTGTACTGATCTGAAGAATATGTGGAGCTTGGAAGGCACAAAAAAGGAGAGTAATATGTATATCCGCACACAAGTCAAGAATGTATAGTAATGTCTTTGAATTATAGTCCTAAGTACTCCTTCTCGTTCTTTGGTGTCTAGTGCCGCAAGTCCCGGATGTGTGAGGAGAAACAAATATGATGAACAAATATGATGGATGACAAAGCAGGTAAAGACACTAGAGAGCACACGCTGACTGCCGAGGGCTCGGATTTTTTTTCTTTTTCTGAATTTTCCCGGATTTTCTCAAAAGGCACTAGTAGAAATCAAAATTTTTTTTATTTTTCACTATTTTTTTTATATTTTTCTCTGAACAAGGATCACAAAAGATGTAACCACAAAAATTGGTACCTCCAAATGAGATGAAATATGGTCTACAGAAATTCAAAGACGTTCTCCGAAAAGCGTGCGTAACCCTTGACATTTTTTTTTTTCTTTATTTTCCTGAATTTTTTTGGCAATTTTAACGAAACCAAACAGGCCGTAGGCAGTTTGGGTCACCTCCAAATGGTGTCAAGAATCTGCTCAATTTTTTTTCAGATTTTTTTTTTTCGATAACCGAGCGAAAAAGTTATGCCTGTTTTAAGGAAGGTACCTCAAGTTATGTTTTCCGAAAAGGCACAACACGGCGGCGGCAAGTTAGGGCAAAGCGTCCCTAAACTCCAACACCGATCACAGTGTATTCGCCAGATGATGTAAGGAGAGCTGCGATGCAAGGAAAAATAACAGCGGGCGGGCAACCTATCTAGGGTTAGCGCGGGCGAGAGATCACACAAGGCGGCTAGCGGGGGCAAGTCGAGTAATGTGGTGGCTTCGACTTGTGTTTGGGGATAGTGGATAGGGTAGATACGATTGACAAAAACTCACACAATGAACTCTAACACAACCTAACCAGCAACAAGATCTCGACCTGGACACAAAGTCAACACTACGAACTCTGAAACCGAAATATGCAAAGGCTATGGCGCGGAGAGGTTGTAGGACAGGAAACAAATATGGGCGTGGACTATGGGATGAAAATTAAACACGAACTAAGGGATAATTTTGAACCCGACGGTATACCTTAAGCTCTGAATACCACTTGATGGGGACGTGATTCCCCGATCTTCCGTTAGGTTCCGGATAACTCTCGTTTTGAGTGGAACGCGACACACCGATCCGGCCGGATCAAAAGACCCAAACCCCGCAACCTTAGCACCACGATTCCTCGGGTTATCAACCGTGTCACCAACCCGGTTGACCTCGCCAAGAAGGCTAATCCGTGCCTGCGAAACGAAGAACACAAGCAAGAACTCGAAAGAACACAGCTCGAGAAAGTTGGGACAAACCGCAGATGAATGATTAAGTTCTCAAGTTGGGGTTCCACAAACCGATGAACGGCGATCGTCAATGGACAGATTAATCTTAAGCAAAACCCAAACCCTAACTTGGGCGATGGCTACTGATTATAAAGAGTCTAAGGTCGTGCAAGACCCCTAGACGCACACCCTAATGGGTTCCAACACGATACAAGGCCCATAGACCAAAATACGACGTCAGCGGCGTCGGGGGCAGATTCTGGACGTCAACTTGTTCGGACGATTCCCGATGACTCCGGATGAATTTGGGCCTCCAACAAGACTCATTGGAAAGCTCTTCTCGTTATCTTTCTTTAGAGTCTAAGAACGTCCAATTCGAGTCCGGGACGCATCCTGGGCGTCCAAATTAGTACAGACTGCTCCTGGACTCCGAAACGAATTCGATGTCGACTTGGTCTAGGCCTCCACCTTGACTTGAGCGCCCTTGCTGGCCTTCAACGCCTCCAAGCCCTCTTCTATGTATCTCCCGGTCCTCTCCATGATTCCTAATCATAATATAATCATTAGGTAGTAATATATTCTCCAAATCATATAAAGAGTGGCTTAGGAACGAGCTCACCTGTAAATTTAATTGTCGCGAGCTCTTGTGATTGGACCTTGAATATTCAGCGGAGGATCATTGAGTGTATCTGAAGGAGTGATGTCCTCATCATTGAATCTCTTGAAATAGAAAAAAGGGCAATTTGGTCCATTTGAGTGACTATAACTGAATGGGAGTTTAGGGGAAAGTAGTTGGAGTGCTGTTTTAAGCACCATTTGGCAAAACCAGTGCTATTTTGTGAATCCACAAGTACTGGGTGCTATTAACACCAACACAAAGCAATGCTGTTTCGTGAATTCTCCCCACAAGACAGTAGTCAAAATGTTATCAGGTGCAAGCTGCAGAGGTGGTATTCTGCTTCTTTTTTAAAAAAATAGTAAGTACCACCTCTTGCAGTGGCCAAGCAAACGTATTCATTCATCACATCTCCCAAATGTGGTCTTGAAATGTAACTGACTAGGAGAGACGAATAATTGAAGTCCATGTAGCCAAATCAAGACATTGTGCATAGAGAAAATGAAAGACAAGCGCACTTAGTCAAGAGAACACCAGAAACTGGCAGTAAACCTGAACGAATCTGGAATTCTGGATCCATTAAAAGGAGACCCAAAAAGGAACACTACGCTGCAACTCAATAATCAAGAATGAAAGGTATTCATGTCATTTTCAGAAATAAAAAAAACTCAGAATCTAGAATCTGATGAGCACAACACCACAGCCTAGTAAATCTGGAAGCAAGGTTAACTGTATCAATTGAAGTATTATATCAACTGAAGAATTCAAGCTGTTACAATTTTGTGACTATTCTATCTATCTATTCGGTGAACTAAACACCGCAAATATCCAATACACCTTACTACTACACAGTGAAGTCTTATACTCTTATATACTTCACAAACAAAAAGACGTGAACAACAGTGGTTTATTTCTGGTGAAGCCAACTGAAGTTGTAGTGCAGTAAGCGTACCATGGCACGTTGTATCAACAGATAACCAATGCCCTCAAGCAGACTGCTAGAAATCCCTCCTACCACAGGGTCCTCAAGCAGAGAACCATGAAATACCTGGACAAACCTTGACCAGCCGCTAAGAAAGCAGCAGACAAGAGAACCATTGCTGCCCAGAGAAGGCTTCAGCTCATCGCATGGACATCAGTATGCGCCTTTGGACAACTACCTTGGAAGGCTGAGCAGCCTTTGGAGTTTCCTTCATATGACACCTCACCATCTTTTCAATCTGCTCTATTGAACTTGACAATTTCTTCTCCAGATCAGTGGGAGATGCATCATTTGGCTTGGATGGAGCCATCTGCAAGGAGCAGTCCGATGGAGAGGAAGATGCCTCTTGCTTGTCTTCAGTCACAGAAGTCACAGTGTTCGCAACAGCTAAAGCTGGGCCAGTACCAGAGGCAACAACACCCAGTGTTTCTTCAGTTTGTGTGCTTTGAGAATCAGGATCGCTATGCTCTGCGTGTACTGGAGTTGTTGGATCCACAGGCTGTGAAGAATCTTCATTCCATTGGATATGCTGTGGAGCCACATCCTCCTCTAGGCGACTTCTTTTCTCGAGAGCCTGTAAGTTGCAGTTAGTCAGCAGCATATCTCAGGGGATACATAATACATCTAGATTTGGTATGTGTACATTTTTCCCTACCTATAGTTAACAGTGGATAAGCAATTTTAGAGTGCGTCAACAAACAAAAGCATGGACTATCTATACTAAGTGAAATGTGCTCATATGAGGCAAGTAACTGTCTACAAAGAAACAAACAAACTCTGCTAAGCTTGATGCAAATTTTGCTACAAAATCCATATTACTTTCAATGTGGTAAGCAACAATGACTCCATGTTTATACTAATTCTTTATATGACAATAGTATAATTACTTGTCCACAGGGAAAATTCCAATCCAGTGGATACGTACTGGATTAGCCTGAAATGATTCAAATCAAGAAATGTACATTGCACAGTATGCAAAAATGATTTACATTATGGATAAGCGAAAGCAAAAAGATACTTACATAATTTTAGCATTGAAAATGACTGAACCAGTAAAAATTTCAGAACTGAAGAAAAGATACCAATATATAATGCACTAGCAAAATATCTTGAATGTACTGAAGAACAAATGACTGAACCAGTAAATATTTCAGAACTGAAGAAAAGATACCAAAATATAATGTACTAGCAAAATATCTTGAATGTACTGAAGAACAGTATGCGCACTCTACAGTTAAAGCAGAACTGAAATTGCAAATATCCTGAATAGATTCATGAATGTGGAATTAATTATGTCATGTTAAATGAATGGGCATCTCAGAAGAAAGGAAGAGTGGCAACATAGGTTTGATAGGGAGTGGCAACATAGGTTTGATAGGCTGCTGCAAATAAGATCCTTTATCCAAGCATTCGATAGAAATGGAAGTTGCCAGTAAAGTCTTCAAGTATACTTATATATTTCCAAACGGGCCCAACAGCCATCGTGCCCGTGCCAGGCATGGCCCGGTGCCCGTGCTGTGCTGGGCCGCAACTTCGGCCCGCAGTGCCGGCCCAGGCACAGCACGGTTATTGGGCTGGCACGATGCGGCCCGATAGATTACAGCTGTTGGATTAACTGAGGATGAACTACAGTCGTTGGATGAAGAGTATGAGGTATATAAGCATCTCTTCCACTCCTGAACCCTAGCTTCTTCACTCTCTCAGCCTCAGTCTCGTCTCGTAAATTCTTGCAGCCACACATGAGCACATCCACACACGGAAGCTACAGCACATGAGCACATCCACACGGAGGCTGCAGCACATCCACGCGAGGGCTGCACTTGGCCGCGACGGTGCGCTTCGTGCAGTGGCCGTGCTCGATGGCGGCAGCTGCGCGCGTTCGCGTGCTGGCCGCGCTTCGGCTGCGGTGGCGCGATTCCAGCGGCGGGCGTTCTCGACGGCGCGGTGCTGCGGCAACAACGCGTCCGGCGATGGCCGCGCTGCCGGCTGCGGCGGCACACCTCAAGCAGCGGGCGTGCTCGACGACGGGCGGCGCTGCAGCGGACGGCGTCCGAAGCGCGGGTAACGACGGTGACGCAGCGAGGGGCGCGGCGGCTAACGACGGTGGCGTGGCGAGGCTCGCGACGATGGGCCAAGGCCGGCACGTGGCACACGACCGGCCGTCGTGCCCAACGGCACGGCACGGCACGTTTCGAGGGCTACCGGGCCGTGCCTGGGCCGCGACTGGGCGCGGCGACACGACACGGCACGGCACGGTAGCGCCGCCGTGCCTAACCGTGCCGTGCCTCGCCGTGCCGCTGCCCCGCCGTGCTAGTGCCGTGCCGTGCTTAGGCGGCCCGTTTGGAAATATATAAGTATGCTTAACTAATATAGTAATATACCACATATGGTGACATATAACTATATAAGTGAGCTGGTTTGAGTCTCAAAGGAGAATTAGACCTTTCTCTGGTTTAAGCACATTTATATTGTTGCCTATATAAACTGAGGATTGCAAGATCCAAGCAGATAGAACAAAAGAGTGCTGATTGGCCTAAGACACTCATTGCTAATCCATTTGAAAAATACTGACTTCTATGTCAATCACTTATCAGATATCACTGCACTAAGCATAACAAGGGTTGCTTAACCAGCAAGTTCATGCTACGGTGACACAATATAAGTTCTAGGCTTCTAGGATTGTGAAGTTATGGCATAATATTAGCATAGCAAAGACACATATTAAGGAATTTATAGAACATCCCAATACAAGTCTAGGGAAATAGGTCACCACCTTTACGATTGATGTGATGTCACGGAGTGGGGTCCTTGGGTACCATTCAGGCAGGGGACTACTCCTCTTTGGTTTAGCCCTCTCTGCACCCGTGGGCGGCACATTCTCCTTGTTGCTGAAATGTGTTCGGACCCGTCGAGCCAGCGGCTTGACAGCGCCCTTGGCCACCAAAGCCCCTGGTGATGCCACCCTCCTCCTGATAAAAAAGCCACCAGCAGAGTTGCTGGCAAGCGCCGGCCTGCTGACAGTCCTCAATTGAGGCATCTTGTAGTCCTACAAGAAGTTTGCATAGTGCATTAGTGAGATAGTGATTCAAGAACCACCCAGACAATGAATCAGCAGATCAGTAAATGGACCAAGAAATCAAAATTTTTCTTACAGTTCTGCTCTCGTTCTGCCCTGATTTCTATTGCTCTTGTCCTGGATCTATGCAAGGAATTCTAGGAGCCCTGAGCACTGTGCTCTTCCCCTGGATTTATGAAATAAATATTTGGATGAAATTGCCAAATTGGCAAGAAGAATTCAGAGAGCACGTGAGCAACCTATCCACCAAAATCTACGCACCTATTGCTCGGCTTCCACCTCTCCGCGATTTCTCCAAATGCCAACACGATCCCTACTAGTCTAGTCTAGGATACCTGCAAGAAAAACGCAAGGCAAACGAGAGCAACAGTTCAGAAAAGAACTTCAAGAAAACCATGCAAATCTCAGTCACTCTACTCATATTCCCACCTCAATTCCCCATCCTTCGCAGGCACTCGAACCCAAAATAACCCGTGAAACATGTCAGAACAAAGCGACCGAGGCCGAACCAAGAAAAATCCCCCGCAAGAACCAACCAAATCGCCCCTGTTGTCCTTCAATTCTCACCTCGAACAGGTTCCCTCAGCTCCTGATCCTGCCTCCGAATCCTTACCCTTCCGCAGATCTGCGATAACAGAACCAAAATAAGAACCGCATCACCAAACCGCTCGAAAAGATGCAAGAACACAGCCGCCGAAGAACAGCAAAGATTTCTCACGATTTGCTGCGCCCCTCTCCGAGCCGCGGCGATCCTGTCCCCGCGACGGCTACTCGATATGATACAGCCCTGATTGGGGTGGGATTTCTGGGTGGATTCCCCTAGGGTTTGAGCCTGGATGGATGGAGATGGCTACTGGCCACGGGCCTCTCTTCTCCGCCTCTGTCTACTGAGCGGGATGTTGAGACTTCAAACCTATTTGAAATGCTGAGGCGGAGATAGCCGGTGTACGGTGTACGGTGCCCATGGTGGACCTCGAGCCACATCTGGCCGTTCGTGTGGCGAAGCGCGACCGATGGACGGACCGGATGGATCCGGTGTATGGACCAAGCGCGTGCGGTCGAAATGGATGGCCGGCAGCGCGTCTGGTGGGGTGGATCGTGGTGTGGTCTGCGTGAATTTCGAATTTTTGGACCGTTGGCCTTGGGGAGAGGTATGGATTCTCGAACGGCTCCTGATTCTTGAAGAAGCTGTTTTCGAGGGAGGCGTACCAGATTTTTTCGCTCTCGAGAGCAGCACTGAAGCAGGCAGGAGAAGCAGAAGCTCGAAAAACACCTGGCTCCATCCTCTGTACTTGTGGTCCAGGCGAAAATGCCAGGCGGCGAGCGAGGCGAAGGCATCGTCGTCGGTGCGGAGCTGAGCCTGAGTAGCTCCATCGTGGCTGTACAGCTCCAGTGCCGACCTGAGCCGGAGTGGCGTGGGAGTGGCGGCGACGCATCGTCGAGCCCCACAACGGCGAGTTGGCGAGGCGGAGCGCAGGAGCAGGCGCAACTGCGAGGAACCATGCCGGCGCGGGCAAGCTGCCCGGTGGCCTGAATCCGGCCGGCCCGGGAGCGCTGCCCAGCAATAGACCGCGCGCGCTACTGCTCACCATTCAGCCCCGCCCGCGACCACTCGGCAACTGCACCGCTCTATCTCCGGCGCACGACATGGAAAACAGGTCGAAATCGGATAGATGTGGTAGGAACGGATAAGGCAACCTCAGGTTTTCGTCCGGCTCAGGTGCCCGCCGCAGGTGTCTTTTGGGCACGGCAGGTGTCTTCGTTGGATCCATTGGTTCCTGGCAATGCCTTCCATGGACCAAGTGCTGAAACGAATAAGGAAGACGAATCCGTTGTTCTTGTGCTGGATATCTTGTGCCGTGTAATTGACTAATTGCTATAGGCGTTGGTCTAGATGTTGTGATTAGTGACTTTTTTATTTCTCTCGACATGCAATCGCCAAGTAGAGAGTATCCACTGAGATTGGTTTTGCTGCATAGCCTATCAGTATCAGTTACTACAAAACTACTAGGCTCTCAGAGAGCTACTCGCATTAGAAACTGTTGGGTGAATTGGAGATGTGGTCAATGATGATGTGTGGATGACTAAACATGCTACTTGCATACTTGCTTATCAATTTATTTGACCCGTTTCTTTACATTATGAAACCAGCTGCTCTGAATGTGCAGTGTATTTTACTTGTTTATTGGCAGTGTAATCTTTTTTTGGCTAGGGGACATATACATCTAATACTGCTTTTCCTCATAAAATAATTTTCAGTTAACTGTTATTTTAGACAATCAGTTAGTCTGTCAGTCAGGATTCAGTCAGTTTCGAAACACCCACTTAAGTAGATGAAACACCCACTTAATCCAAAAAGGAAAAAAAGGAGCACATACAGGGGATAAGGTAAGCAACAGTCAGCGAAGACACTGAAGAATTCCACTCTGTATATGCCAAAATAAGTATCGTACCATGGGCAACTAAATCTGCCTATACCAGAGTGAACAACAGGAATGGGCTCAAGGAATATTAGGGAAACTAAATGGGTTTTAAAGGCTCTAAAAAGGAACACACGCAGTCTAGCTTCAGAAAGAAGCAGCGCTAGCTATGGCAATGAACTGTGTTATGTTACTCCACAATAGTAGTAATACAAGCAATCAGAATCACAAATATTCATAACTGAAACCAGTACCCATTTGGCTCCCATGAATCAACCCCAATTGAATCAATTTCCAGAGAACAGTAACAACAGTATAGAGGAACTACTCAGCAACAACAGTATTCAAAGCTTTGTCAAAACTGCACCTGTTTCACCCTTCTCGCATCTGTTCTACACCATAACTACACAGAGGAATCCATGGTGCTTAAAATTGTAGAGAGGCTATACACAGTTCAAGCTATAAACGTAGAGAAATCGTAGTCACCATAATACTATGCACCCTCAAGCAGAGAGCTAGTAAGCTGCATACTCCTGGGTCCTCAAGCAGAGAACCAGGAACTCTCACCCTCCTTCAGGCAAAACTGACATAATGATTGGTTAGGACTAGCCGCTAAGAAAGCAGCAGACAAGACGAAACCATGACAGAGCAGAGCTTTCACAGCTCATCGCATGGACATCAGGATGCGCCTCTGGTTGGTCCTCTTGGAAGGCTGAGCGGCCTTCGGAGTTTTCTTCAGGTTTCGCCTCACCATCTTCTCAATCTGCTCTATCGAGCTGGAAAGCTTCTTCTCCATGAGATCTGCGAGAGCTGGATCAATTGGTTTGGATGGAGTGGCCTGCAAGGAGCAGTCAGATGGAGAGCAAGATGTCTTCAGCTTGCCATCCTCCAAAGGTGTGCGAACAGCTTGACCTTGCTCAGTTGTTGGCACACCCTGCTCTGCCTGTACTGGAGTTATTGGATCCACAGATTGGGAAGAATCTTCTGTCCACAGGATCTGCTGCTGAGCTGCAGCATTCTGCAGACGACTTCTCCTCTCAATTGCCTGCAAGTTGCAGTTAGTACATCAGTAGATTCATAGTATACCAATAAATTAGAAGAAGTAATAGACAAGTAAGCACATTATGGGACAATGGTCAGTCACAAAGTAACGAACACAAACATAAAGCTAAATTTGCAATGAAATCTAATCACTGTCAATATTGAAAGTAATATTGTCTCTTAAAGGAAGCTGACATTCATACTCCAGAGGATACTTTAAAAGCATTCCAGTTGAACACTACTATATAACTTCGCATAGTCTGTAACTGTGTATATATAAGCAACAGCATAAAGGTTCTTCCGTAATATAAGTTAAGAAGATGACAAAACCAAAAAAAATCACCAAATGATGTTCTTGAAAATATCCTCGATAAATTGGCCATATAAAGCTTAAAACTGAAGATGAAGTCAAAACCTATACTATGAATCTTTATATGAATCTCAGTTTTAGTAGGTTACGTTAAATGAATGGAATTTCAGAACAGCCTAGAAGACAGCTTGTGCAAAAAAGATCCTCAACAGCTGAATTTAAGTTGATGGGTGATGGCAAGTTATCAATGAATTTCGAAACATGATCCTGTATATAACTTCTTAGCAGGACAGCCTGAAGTGTGCAACTTTTTTAGTTGCAGTGCATAATTTTACAACCAAAAAGTACAGTAATTCAGTAATACCGATGATGCAAACGAACATATATTATGATCAATTAAATATTCAAACTCTAATACACTTGGGTTAATATGACAACAAGGGGAAGGGATAACATTAGTAAAAGGGAGAATAACAAATTTAGATAAAACTGAATAACAAATTTAGATAAAACTGGTCTTATTGACTACTGAATCTTTCTGTGAATTTAAGCACTTTTAAAATGCCAGAATAAAAGAGTGTTGTCAATGAATTTCTAAACATGATCTGTATATAACTTCTTAACAGGACAGCCTGAAGTGTGCGACTTTTTCGTTGCAGTGATCAGTTTCTACAACCAACCAAGTACAGTAATTCAGTCATGATGCAAAGGAACATCCATTATGACAGTTTAAATATTCAAACTCTAATATAATTGGGTTAAGATGACAACAAGGGGAAAAGGAATAACATTTTAAGTAAAAGGGAGAACAATAAATTTAGATTTAACTCGCCTTATTGATTAATGAATCTTTCTGTGAATCTAAGCACATTTAAATTATCAGGCACCTAAACTGAATATTGCTAGATGCAAGTAAGACAGAATAAAGGAGTGTTGGTAATGCTTTGTAAGAGTATTATTGCTATGTCATCAATGTCATCAAGGCAGCTAACATAATTGGCATATCCTATTGTATTATAGAATAATAATGTACAAGGCTTCACATTCTGAATACCAATTACCAAAATCTACACCATAACCTTATCTACTACATAACCAGGCATTCTGAACACGACGACTGACAACTCAAACATTTCAACACTGTAGCATATTATAGAGTATAGGTCGTAAACCAAATACAACAAAATGGAATTAGACATTAGCAGAAATGGTGATGTGTGCACTGAATCAGAGAAGAATGCATAAAACAGCAAGGAAATAGTCCACCACCTTGACAATTGATGTGATGTCCCGGAGTGGGGTCCTTGGGTACCAGTCAGGCAAGGGGCTCCTCCTCTTTGGTGCAGCCCACACAGCTCCCACTGGCGGCACATTCTCCTTGTTGCTTGATGGTGACAAGGCCTGTCGAGCCAGCCGCTTGACAGCACCTTTCACCAGCACAGCTCCTGGCGATTCTACTCTCCTGATAAAGAACCCACCACCAGAGATGTCGGCCAGAGCCGGCCTGTTGGCAGTCCTCACTTCATGCATCTTGTAGTTCTGGAAGAAGTGTATATAACCACATCAATGATGCAAGAGACCAAAGAATGCATTATTAATCAGATAAACAAATGAACCCTGAAATCACAGTATTTCTTACAGTTGTTCTGGTCTCTGCTCTTTCCTATTCTTGGTGACCTGAATCCTGTTTCTCTTCTCCTGGATCTACAGAAGAAAATTTTTTTCTTATATCAATGCAAGATAATTTCGGATTAAGCTAACAAGCAGAATTCAGGAGGACGCGAGAATAACTAATGCACCAAAAATCTTCTCACCTTTCTGTTTGTTCCCGGCCTGGCTTCTGCTCTTTCACTAAGACTCTAAGATGCCTACCTGCAAGAAAGGCGCAACACAGAGAAGACCAATGTATAAGCATCAATATCACGAAGAAATTCCCTCAAGAAACACGATAATCATTTCAATCCGCGACGGTTCTACTCAGAATCCCACCTAAATCCTCTACCTCCAAGGAATTTACACATAAAGAAGCCGCGAGACACATCTGAAGAAAGCAATTTGGGGGCGAACCAACAGAATCAGCCCAGCCCAAGAACCAACCAAATCCCACAATCGTTTCGCGATTCTCACCACGGATAGATTCCCCACACTCCGGACCCCGCACGGCAATCCTTACCCTTCTGCAGATCTGCAAAAAACGAACCCATCACCAAACCGCTCAGAAAAATTACAACCAAACAACCACATCCAAATCCTCCGAATCACAAAAAATACTCACGATTTGCTCGCCTCCTGCCCAGTCCGCCTCGATCCACTTCCCGCGACGACTCCTCCCCACGATACAGCCCCGATTCGGGAGGAATTTCTGGGTAGACTTCCCAGGGTTCGTGCCTGGTTCTACTACTGTGTTCTTGTTGGGGTTTGTTTGGCCGTTGGTGGAGGGCGGCGCAGGCGGGGCCTTTAACGGGTTCATAGTTCGAAACTGGCGCGGGCCGAAGGACTCGCTGTAATGTGGGCTGAGAGCCTGAGAGCAAGGGCCGTGTGTTCACCTCCTCCATGCGTACTTCCAATCTTTTCTTGTTTCGTTTTTCATTTTAGAAAATTGTTCCGGATTGTTCGGTTGCGTGGGGCCCATTCTTTGGGCTTAGCCCAAATATTTGTCCCACTTGGTTTTAATGTTTCTTACTTTTTTTACTCCATCTGTCGCTGAAAGAAGTGATTTCTGGAGTTGTTCTAAGTCAAACTTTTTAAATTTTGACCGAATTTCTAAAAAAAAAAAAAAATTAAGATTTATGTTATCAAATTAGTATAGATTTACCATAGAATATATTTTTATAATATGCTCAATTTATATCATAAATGTTGTTACTTTTCTCTATAAAGTTGGTCAAAGTTAAAAAAGTTTGGTAGTACGGTTTCTAGGAATCACTTCTTTCAAGGATGGAGGTTGTTTTTTAAAAATTGCGATGAGAGTTGTCAAGGATTTCTTTCGGTAACACATCCGTGGGTAGAAAAATTTATACATACCCACCTCTTTGTTGGGTAAAATCCGTCAGGTACTCGGGTTTCAGGTACCCGTTGCCATCTTGACCCATGATCTACCAACAACCCGATCTATAAGGTGCATCCATAGGTAAACAGTATATAAGCATATATAAGCATCATACTTATATAATATCGACCACTTAATCCACTCAAGTAAAACACTAAAATAAACTAGAAACATAATAAACTAAAACATAATAATGATTAAGATCAAAGTCATAATAAGATGGAAATAAAAGCTATACTAGCCTCTGGATGATGAATATAGAATCCTAAGCGTAGCTCAACTTTACTTGAACCTTACTAGTAATACCTAATTAGAACTTGAAGTATTGGAGTTCTATTCCAATTCTCTGAGAACGAAGAGAGAAAATAATAAACTAGGGTTTCTGGGCTCTCCTTCAGAGAGGGTCCCGCCTTCCTTTTATAGGTCGGGGGATGAACCCGAGCCATTGGATCAAACTGACTTCGAGGGACGGTGGAGATTTATTCTCAATGGCGGTGGAACACGTGGGTCGAAGTGGGCCACGAGAGGGGGTGAAGGTGGGGCCGATCGGTCCCTCTCAGACCCGCTCGAGTTCCGCTTCGACGTGGTGTCTTCTAGAGTCTTTGAGAACTACCTCTCCTCTCCTCTGCACTCGCCGCCACCCATCTCCTCACTATGCTCGAGCAGCAACAGCCGCAGCTGCCGTGGCGCAACAGCCAACCCTGCCCTATTACGTCACCACTCCTAGCCCTAGGGCACTGCCGCCTACACCGACCTCGCCATGACCACCGCATACAACACCACCAACACCGACGCCGCTGACTGCACCGCGTTCCTAGCCGCAGTCCATGTCATCTTCTTCATCAACACCGCCGTTCTTCACGAATTGGTTGTTATCCTAACCGGGATCGTAGTTAATCTGTCATGCGAATTTCAATTCTCCTTCGTCAATTCCTCGCAGAGATTAGATCCCTTACACCTTATATTATGGATGTCATCGTAAAATAAATTATATGTTTAAAATTTTTAATAAATGGATCATAAACAGATGTGTACCTGTCGTTATTTTCCACTAGCATTCGATAGTTTTTTCTTCTTCTGTTACAACTAACGCATGGGCAAATTTGCTTGCTATAGTATTATGTATGAAAAGGAAATTGATATTCTTTTTTCTTATGGATATATATGGATCACGCAAAGTCAAGACGTTCGCAGAGGGCCTTGATATGAGCAATGGTGGACTGCACGTGTTGGTGGACCTCGCGCCTGCTGCACTCCACCATGAACGCCCATTGAGCTGGAACTGGTGGAAGTGGAACACTCCCCGCCGGTGCATGGAGGTGTGCCGTAAGCTCCTGGACCCCGCGGCTGAGGCTGGAGACGACGTCGCCGAGCTGAGCCCGCGCCTGGTCCACGTCTGCGCGAGCACTGATCTTGGCGTCCACGACGCCGTGGTCGGCAAGGCTGAAGCGCGTGCTGGTGGTGCCGCCGGCGCTACTGTACATGCCCGCCTCCGCTGCGGCCTTGAGCAGCAGGCAATCTTTGGTGGATGCCGTCGGCAACACGTAGCCACAGAGCACTCCTCCCTTGACATTGAGCTCGAGGGGAGACAACGTGGCGAGCGCGGCGTCCAGCCCCTCGGCGGAGGTGATGGCGACCAGGAGAGCATCACCCTGACGGACCAGCTGGTGGGGCCTGCTCAAGGGTAGGCCCAGCCAGCGCAGCAGCGCCACTTCATCCAACATGCTGTCCTCCTGAGATGAAGGAAATTAATCCACTAGCTAGTGTTAATTAGTTTGAGGTCTGGCCTCCATGAGTTCACAGTATATATACACATCAATATAAGTGGATCTTCATTGACTTCTCGTCCTCAATTAAATTATTACACACACAAAAAAAGGCATAGCGCACAGTCAGTACCTATACAACCGCATAAAGAAAAAGCTAACTGTTCTAATGAATCGTTATTTTAATCAAATCAGTATCTATATTAAAAGGTATTTTTTTCTACCGTGTATCAAATAAGTATCATTAGGTTAACTATGAAATATATTTTATAATAAACTCATTTTAAAACATAAATATTGATATTATATTTTTATAAATTCGGTCAAATTAGACAAATTTTGTCTGACTCAACTATTCTAGAACAGGAGTACGTATAATACTATTGGTACGATAGTCAAGTTATGAAATACACATAGGACTAGAAGCATGTAAAAAATATGTTAATTATTATTTATTCTCTTGGTTTCAAATTATAATATGTTCAATTTTTTTTCAGATATAGGAATAATTTGAAATGGAGTCTGTATAATTTGGAATTATTTGAAACGGAGGCTTTACTCACTGTTGCGCTACCGAACTCCACAAGAGCAGCAGCATTTGCGGGGCCCGCCATCCTCTACTCCGGTCGATCCTGCGAGTTAATTTACACCAATGTAACAGCAGACACATGACTGACCCTGCGTACGTTGCATTAAATAAAAAACTTAAGGGCAGTAATTTTACATAACCTACATAATAGAGACAATGACGTATCACTTGCAATGGCATGTTTACATTCATAGTAGTTCTATGGCATGTTTACTTTCTAATCCTTGTTGGCATGCTAGGGGAATTTTGTCCTGATTTAGTTGGAGGCCACAAATCGATATGCAAGCCGGCCAGCTACTAAACAAAAGAACAAAGACAATACTTCCTCCATTTAAAATTGTAAGTTGTTTTGGCTTTTTAATTCAATAAAGTTTCGCTATATATCCAAACAATTTAGAACCTAATTAACATAGCAAAATAACTTACAATTTGAAATGGGGTAGGGGTGTAGAGCTTTGTTGGCTAGACTTTAACTTGGCTGGCTGCACAATTCGAAAAGTTTGTTTGGTAAAGCTAGAGTACGTTGTTGCTGCAGCTGTTACGGCTACAATCCCTCTTAGGACATCGCTGAGCATCTTCAACAACTCCTTAAAACCGACTTGCCAAATCTTGAGTTTTAGCAAGTTGCTAATTTGTTTAGCAAATAAAAAAAGACTTCTCTCCAACAACTTCTTAAAACTCACTTGCCAAAACAAAAAGTCCGCTAACGAACGAAGAGGCCCGCTAAGCGAACAAAGAGCTCCGCTAAACAAACGAAGAGCCTCGCTAGGAAACAAAGATCCCAGCTAACTTCTCTCGTCACAACGGCGGCCGATGCGATAGCAAGTCCTTTTTTCCGCGCGCGGAGATATACACACGCGAGGCCCGTGAATAGCAACTTGGGATAAATAGCAAGTTGGTTTGAGAAGTTGCTGGAGAGGATTTTTTGTATTTTTGCCAAATTAATAAGAATAGTAACCTTATTTGAAAAGTTGTTAGAGATGCTAGCAACAACAACATTGTGAGCTGAAGCGAATTTCTTGTTAACTAACTCCAGCCGACAACATCTCTTATAAACACTTAGCTTTAATCAAATTACAAATAGTATGCACGACAATATTAATTGTGATTTTATAAGCAAAACAAGGTCACTGTTGAACGGTTTTTTTTTAAAAAAAATCAGGGAACACATGGATCTCACATATCATACTCTCTAAATTTTAGCAGTATGCATAGATTATTTTGGACACAATCTTAAGTCTTAACAAACGCATTTTCACCCTTGCCTTTTAGGGTTTGCTGGCAGCAACCGAATTTGGCTCACACCAAATTAATATGCTAGAAAATCAGCCGGAAGTTGGGCGATAAGCTAAAATATTGTTGCAACTGCTGATTTTACGTGAGAGAAAATTACTTTGTTGGTGATAAGCTGAAACAACTTTTCACTTTTCACCTGAAGCGAACAGGGTATTCTCCCAATGCAACTATATATTCATATATTGGAGTGCCAGTACGGCATATTAATTTGGTGTGAGCCAAATTCGGTTGCTGGTTGTATGTATGTACTAGCAACCTAAGCAGACATTCTAGCTAGCGGCCAATTCATCAACTCAAATCAGGAACCAAAGCCATCGCTTTTAGCAAACAGATTCCTCTTAATCAAAAAACGTGTCAACAGATGTGTTCCAAAAAAAAAGACGAACAGATAGATTATAGTTTGTAGGCTATTTGTTTCAACGTTTTCAATAAGACCTTGTTTGGTTGCAAATCTAGCCTTTGTTTGGATTCCCTCAAAATTTTAAGTTTTTTACTCTATCTCTATCACATCAATTTTTAGCCGCATGCATGGAGCATTAAAGTAAGTAAAAAATAACTAATTATACAATTTGATTGTAAATTATGTGATGAATCTTTTAAGCCTAGTTACTCCATAACAAGTACAAATAAAATGCTATAGTTACAAATTTTTCTAATAGTTTAAATCCAAACAAGGGCCTATCCAAGAAGGTTGAAAGAGATTGAGAGAAGGGTTTATAAATCCCTAAAAAGTCAAAATCCCTTCTAATCCTTTCCAATCCCCTTCACCCCGCCAAATAAGGCCTGAACAGATTATATCGTTTCCCGTTTGAAGCACCTAGCCCATAACATATTACACCGTGAATTGACCCGATCTAGAACGGCGCACCCACCCTGTCCGAGCTTCACACGTCCTCGTGGAGACCCATCTCGCCATTGCGCGATTCCCTCACGCGCCGCACGGCGCCACCAACCAACCAAACAGCTCATATCCCTTACACTCCAATGCAATGTTTGGCACTGGATTTGATTGCATCACCGTTGCCATGCATTGCCGATCATGAACCCGTAGTAGCTTACAGAGATTCATGGACCGCCTCCCAAAAAGAAGGGGAAAAATTCATGGACGGTAGGTATCGGATAACAGGCCAGCAATGCAACCAAGTTGCGTGTATCTCTAATCTAAGAAAACGGAAACGATTACCCTAACAGGGTATGGTTGGGGTAATTATGTGATGATCGATGCAAGTGAAGCAAATTATATATAAGAAACGAAAGTAGAAACGCGACACCTGTCGGCCGACCTGTTGTCCCTTGTGGTACTGGTACGTAGCTTCTTCTCCTGCGCCGGAAGCCTCTGGATGCTATGCTAGACGCCCTAAAAAATAAATCAATTTGTCCTTGATTTATTATTTGCTTGCTGTTCAACGTGATCAATCATCGGACGGAAGCATTATACACTGTATATATATATATGTTGGAAACCGTACCGGACCACACAGACCAACTCATACAAATGTTCTTTTTCCGGTGTATTGGCATACGGAAACCGTACCGGACCGGGAGAAGGTTAGTTTGTTTCCTTTCCTGACTGGGCTGTGTGGTCTGGGCCTAATCTGGGCCCTAGGCAGCATCGATCATCACATAATTACGTATATGTATGTATATAATTTGGATCGAACCCTCGCGGTTTCCAGGCAAGGAAGGCGAGCGATCCGATCGACGTCGATATGCTTCCCACCACGGCCATGGAAGGGTGCCGCCGCCGCCGCCGCGGGCAGCTTTACGATCTGGAGGAGTGTGACTGTTATGCTCGCCGTCGTTTCAAGGTACGGTACGGCAGGTATTAATTAGTCTGTTCTCGGTCATTGATTAATAACTATATATATAGAGAAAGATCGAGAAGCCAGAGTGTTAGATGGAGATGGAGAAGAAATCAATCGACGTCGTCGCCCGGGACAGTGACGTTGATCTTCTTATTTATCTATAATAATCGGTGTTACTGATACAGTTTCAGTGTCCGTCGTGTCCTTGTGCAGGCATACTCTAGTTCTTCCGTGGCCACGTCGCCGGTGCATTTACGACGGGCGTCATTGGAGGACCTTCCAGAGGTACGTACTAACCAAACTAAATTAAGCTTTAATTTCCGTTTAATTTAATGCTTTCAAAATGCTTCCTCTTCGAAAATACTTTTTTAAGCAACTTGCAACCGATCGACATAGTCCATCCGTTCCAAATTAGTATAAAGACGTATTGATATTTCTATATAGACTAGCAAAACATGCTCGTGCGTTGCGTCGGGACGTAGAATTTATTGTCTAGTACTTATGGCAATAGTAATAATGTTCATGCATTACAGCGGGACGTTCATGCGTCCGTGCGTTGCATCAGAGGTATAATTTATTATGCGGTACTCATGCCAATAGTTAATGTGTCCATTTGTCCTAAAATGACTTATTATCACGTGGTCATTTGAATCTATCTACTCTCTGTATCCTTGAAAGCAAACTTCTACAGTTGTTTTAAATCAAAAATTTTAAACATTGATCAAATTTTTAGAAAAAAAGTTAAGATTTATACTATTAAATTAGTACCATTATATTTATTATATAATATATTTTCATAAGATATTTATTTTATGCCAACAGTAAATGCTTTTTATATAAAATTAGTTAAATTAAAAAATTTTAATTGACATAGATTCTAAGAGTAAAGTTTTCGGGACAGATGAAAATAGTTATCTTTTTCTTTAATTTTAACCGAACCAACCTTATTTTATTAAATATCAAGGCTAAAATTCATGTGCAATAAAGTATTAATCTCACATGAGACTATTCACCACCTCTGGTACGTTCTCCCCCGTCGGCTGCAACCTCTCCTCTCGGCTGCGCATCCTCCGTCAGGGGCCTTGATTCATTCCCCGCGGGACAGCAGGACCCGCCCGGAAAGACATCTCCCGTCGGTGCCTACCGTCACGGAGTCAGTTTCGAGCCTTCCCGCATACTAATTGGACCTGCGCGTGCTCCTCGGCTCTCTTTCCCGCGCACTCCTCCACTTGCTGGCCCACCAACAGAGAGAGAAAGAGGGAGCGAAATTATTTCCTCGCGTGCCTGTGACTCGACCCGCAAAAATATCTAAGCCTCACTCCTCAACCGTATCCACGCCGCCACCCATCAGACAGTCGACACCCAGCAGTCTCCCGCCGTCCATCTCGCTGCGGCCCTGTGTCCAGGCACTGCGCCGGCCGCCGAGAGGCGGCATCCACCTGCGCGGTCCGTCGCCGCGGCGCCGCCCATCGTGGGGCGGCAGCCATCCGCGCCGTCAGCTGTGGCTCCATCCTCCGCCGCACCGCTCGCCGCCTGCGCCGCCCCGAGGTCCGAGCCACCACATTTGTCGCTGACCCAGCCACAAGCAGTGCCGCCCGAAGGATGGCAGTCGGGCGGGTCTAGACCCGAGACCCGCGGGTTTCAAACCCGTCGGGGGCAGGGGGCGGGTCTGTTTTGCCCCCGCGGGTTCGGGGACCCGAAACATAACGGGTTCGGGGTCGGGTTTGCAGCTTGCCCCGCGGGTGCAACCCGAGACCCGAAATGAGCTGCATGCACAGCCACACATTGCAGTTAAAAAATCAACGCAACCATGCTGCCCTTCCGCACATGCACATGGGTGGGGCCCCCTGCTGGCAGGGAGGACCTTATCTTCTCGCGTTTTCCCGTTCCCATCTTGAGGTAGCTTCTTTCCTGTTCGGCTGTTCCCCTCCCTTCTCTCTCCTGGCGCAGTAGCAGCGTCCAGCACTCCAGCTAGCGCGCAGCAGCGCAGGGTTGCAGCATCCGGCCTCGCACTCCCCCGCATCCCCTGCAGGGCTGTAGACCTGCAGTAGCCGCACGGGCGCACCGTGCCCTACGCGCGTGTCCGCCCGTCCTGGGCGCCCTGGTGCGGAGGCCGCCGTCCCGGTGGTGCCCACGGCCCTCGACGCGGTGGCGCCCACGGCATCGTTGCCGGCCCTCCGCCGCCCTTGATGCGGTGGCGCCCGCGGCAGCGCGCGCTCGAGCTTCGCGGAGTCGCGCTCCCAACACCGGCAGCCAAGGCATCGGCCTCACCCTCTCGACAGTAGCCCCAGCCCCCAGCCCCGGCCCCTGGCCTCCCTATCTCGATCTATTTCTTGATGTCTATGTGTGTTCCTGGATGGATTGGATTGCTTCGATTTATCGATCTATGATTGTTGAATTCTCTTTCAATCTGTGATTATTGATTGTGATTTCTGAGTTCTTGCTCGCCGTGCCTTCTACAACTTCGCGGGTTTCGGGGAACCCGTCGTGTTTCGGTGACCGGCGGGTTCGGGGTGGGGGGCAGATCTTTACCCGGGCTGCTTGCCGTTCGGGCGTTTTTGTCTGCCTGCGGCGCTGGAACTCCTCGCGGCCTCCGGTCGTCAGTTCCTGCCTAGACAGCATGTACGCCTCCAATCTCTCGTGTGATTTAGGTAATTAGGTAAATATTCTGCCCTACTGGATGTCTGCTTTGGATTCCTATTCTATTTGGGAGACCAGATTTAGATTCCTATTCCTATTCATTTGGATTCCTATTCTAGATATCAGATATCAGAAGACGTGAGCGAGTCGAAGCAGGGAGAGGCCGGACGAAATTTTGGAGGGAGAAACGCTTGCCTCTTTATTATTAGGTATAGATATATTACTTTTATAAGCCTTTATATACTTGCTAAACGTACCATTGCACGAGATTCTCAATGCAGATTACTAGTACGCGCGGTTTATTATTAATTAAAATATATATATATATATATATATATATATATATATATATATATATATATATATATATATATATATATATATATATATATATATATATATATATATGCAGGAGTTGCTACATAAAGTAATCTCGGGACTAAGTGTGAAAGAAGCCGCACGAACAAGCGTACTATCCTGCGCATGGAGGCAACGTTGGACGTACCACTCCAACCTCTGCTTCGATCGGAAGAGCCCCGAGTTCATCCGCTACGACAGGAGCAGACTGGTGGATCATGTCACCACGGTGCTGCAGCGACTAGTGCTGGACAACAGCCGCCGCCTCTCGCCACCGCCGGTGGTGGCGGTGGAGAGGTTCGTGTTCCGATCGCCTGTGCTCGGGGTAGACCACGCCCCTCAGCTGGACGGGTGGTTGGGCTTCGCCGCCGCCGCCAGGGCCAGGCATGTCACCCTTGACCTCACCAGGCTCGAACCCCTCGAGCCCGGCATCGTCGCCAGACAAAACCACAAGTACAGGCTGCCGGCCGACGAGCTCTGCAGCAACGGCATCGAGTCTCTGCTCCTCGGCCAAGTGTGCTTAGAGCTGCCGCCGCCTGCTGCAGATGGTGTCGTTGGCGAGGGGCTGTTCAGAGCCTTGAAGAAGCTGGAGCTGAAATCCATGGATGACCGGCTTGGGCATCTCACGTCCTTCCTGTCCAACTGCCCTGTTCTTGAGTGGCTACACATCCATGACTCCTTCCTCGGGGACCCCCTCGTGGTGCCTCAGAAGGCACGCTGTCTGCGTTACCTGAGCCTTCGCTGCTCTCTTGTGAAAACCATCCAGCTGAATGTCTCGAGCCTGACGAGATTTGAGTACCGTGGGAGGCCACCCATAATCAAGACCAGCGATGGTACCTGCTTGAACCTGCTATCACAGGTGAACATGGCTATTTTCACCGGCAGCCAACTCGATCCTGTCGGGTGTTTTTGGGATCAACTCTCTTCCTCCTTATCTCAGGTTGATCATCTAGTTCTCGCATTCAACATGGATTTAAAGGTATACGTACTACACACTACTGTACTATATATATATTTGCCTCTCTATAATATCGAGCATGTGTGGTTCGCATTATATATTCTACTTTACTTTAAATTCATTCAATTCTTGCATTGTAGACAACGAGATTCGTCAGGAACCCTACAAAATTTGTTAACTTGAGGCAGCTCACCCTGACTTGGAATATCGTTGAACGTTATCCATATCCCGAGGGTAATGCACTCGTCGTCCTCCGGCTGACTCAATTTCTTGAATCAGCACCTCAGCTTGAGCATTTTGAGCTGCATGTAAGTACCTACATCAATGTCATATATATTTAATTTAACACAATTTATTAATCTGCTGCTTCATTGCTGTGTACTTTTATTTCTGCCCAATAAAAGTATCTTGTATGGTTACTCGCTCTTGTGTGCGTCCCTCCTCGAGTTAAAATAGACGAATATATATACTTTTGAATCAAGTATCACTTTACTAAACAATGCACTGATTAAAAAAAGTTGGGACGCTTTTTTCCCCTTTTGATAAGTTCGTGGGTACGTAGCAGCTTTCAAAGAAATTCTACCTTATTTTGCCATGAAATTTCGTGTACAGAAAATTCTTTATTCGGAAATATGTAAATATATGGTAACTGGTATATCTTCTTGATGCTAGATGAAGAATCTAATGTGGACTCAGTTTTGGAAGACAGCCGACGATTGTATCCACCCACACGTGCACCGCCGCCTCACGAAGGTCCACATGTCAGGCATGAGTGGATTATCTGGTCAGCTGGAGCTTGCAAAATACATCCTGCTGAGTGCCCATGCTCTTGAGTCTATGACCCTTATGCTTAGAAATCCAGATCGTGTTTACTCCAAGCCAACTGATGCTACAAGCCTCGACGAATTTGCAAAGAAATATCTGGATCCGCAACGGGTGTACCATCAAGTTTTGAAAATTCATTTCAATGGTGTTTTGTTGGAATGAGCAACGTGCGTCATCTATTTGTAATTATAGGAAGTACCGCGCAAAGAGTGTTACGACCAGAGCGTGTTCAACAGTGGCTGACAAATTGAAACGGTTCATTTTTGTGAGAGAAAAATAATGACCGATAAGGCTGATTTTTGTGAGAGAAAAATAATGGTTGATAAGCTGATTAGTAGACACAACAATAGAATGATTTTACGAAGCGGTGCTCTTTTATTAACTGAGATGCTTATAAAATCGAACCATTACGCTTAATGCTGGCGATTAATTGAGGCGGTCACAATTAACCGTCTTGAAAAATCAATTTACAAAGACGATCAACTTATTTACGGAGGCAGTTAGAAAATACGTGCCTCCTTAAATAGATTACCGGAGGCTTTTAGAAATGGCCTGACTAGGAAAAAAAAGGCTAAGGCCTAAGAGGCTCAGGCGAGGCCCGATAACTGTGTACGTCCAACTATATACTCGAGAACTGGTTTCAGGTTTCATTCACTCCTCCCCTAATACTTTCTGTTTTGTCGAGCCTTGCTTCTGCGACACACTTCTGGTTTACTTATTTTGTTAGGTCTCGACTTCTCTACTATGACCTTCCCAGTAGTTCATATAGGAGCTATTGCCGTTTCATTCCTATTGTGGTTATGATGTTCAATATTCAAATAGCGGAGATTTACCAAGAAGTATTGCACAATTTACCGGTGAGTGTATTATTGGACTGATCTTTTGGTGGGAAATATTCTTCATTTTAGATAATGAAACCATTCCATTACTACCAACCCCACAGAAATAGGACCTCCCTAGGATATACGGTTTATGTTAGAAAGGTATTAAGTTGGACTAATTTGGAAAAATTAGCCAGCTAAGCAGGTTTGGACCCGGGTGAACTAATTCAGTGAAGAAAGGGAGCCTAAACTTAAGGCTTTTCTAAGCCTTGCCGATAGAGGCGCCACATGGCTTCGCTCAGTTCGCTCGTGGAGTTCTTAAATCAGTAGATTTAGATAGAGTTTCGCTAATAAAGGAAGAGTAAGCGCTAGTGTGGCTCGCTTCACTTTTAAATAGTGTGGCTCGCTAATAAAGGAAGAGTAGCGTGCTAGTGTTACACCATGTGGCCGATAGGCGCCACATGGTGTAACACCGATGATACTTCTCGAAAGAAAGATATGAAGTTTCTCAAACATACTAACGTCGGTGGATTGCTTTTCCTAGTGGTGAATTTCGTGATGTATTCATCCATTTGTATCAATCTATCGTAGCCACTCTATAAAGTCTTGTGACCGAGAGGTGCCCAAATTCACGGCCTTGAGAATCCACATGAACAACTCTCAATCGCTGATAGCCTTTGCCGCTGAGATTTTTAGAAACCATGCAAAGCAATATCTGTCAGATAGAAAGCTACATAGTTTACCTATTCCTCCTCTAGAACATTGTACAGGTCAAACATAAGTTACATCCTAGACATCCATGGCAATGGATCTGTCGCTCCATTGTACGTCGGTGTGATTAGATGGATGTTGTGTAATGGGCGCCATAATGGGGCATCGGAATAACGCCATCCATGATTGTTGATGTAGCCTCCTTGCGTAGCGATAGTGCCGGTGTGGGAGTAGTCATGTTGAGCTCCCGAATTTGTATGGTGTGCGAACTCCCATCTGCGCCAACGCCATTGACGGTTGTTGGCGAGGTCGGTGTTGTCGGTGTAGATGCGTTCCTCGTAGCACGTCGCACCTCCATCGTTCGAAGACGGTCGTCTAGGCGGCGGTTCATCTCATCGGCGTGTGGTTCTTTGAAGGTGATCAAACAAGAACTTCCTTTTTTCTTATCTTTAATTTCTTAAATAATAATAATAATAATTAAAAAGATAACTCATGGCGAAGACGATGCGGCGGTGGCAACGGCGGCTAGGGCGGCCGCCCGGCAATAAGCACAGGCCGTAAAAATAAAAAGTACTCCCTACGTATAGGAAAAGAATGCCGTTTTTGGACAACGACATTACGTCTCCAAAGTATAACTTTGATTTCATATTATTATAAAAATACTCATCGCAAAGTGATATATTTATGCGGAACGAAGTGAGGTCAAGGAAACCAGATTCTAAATACGCCGATTCCTCTACATCGTTTGACTCTCAAAGTCAGGTCAAATGTAGGTTAGTGTTGCAACTCAGTAGTCGTACTGTTCCACTTGCTTATTATGGGAATAGTTGATTCATTGTAAGGTTCAATCAGGCTGCCTGGCTCCATCTACCTAAAGTCTAAGTCCGTCCCTTCTTCCTACTTAGCTCTCCTCATCCTCACACGAGAAGCATAGGGCACATTGCTACCGATGAAAGAAAGTAAGTTGGTTGGGTTGAGCTGTGGAAGTAAGTTTCTTTTTTCTTAACCTATATCTATACTTTTATGAAAGTATTTTTCAAGACAAATCTATTCATATGGTTTTTATATTTTCAAACTCAACAATATAAAAATTACTCATAATTTATGTTTCCAATTTTCGACCAAAACCTTATCCAAAACAATATTCTTTTTTCTATATAGAGGGAGTATCTTCACATGTCTGGCTGTGAGTGAGAGAGAAAGGTGAGAAGAGGAGAGAGAAACTATTGTTTATTTGCTTGTGGTGCACCTTAAGGGCACCCACAATGTGCATGAAAAGGTGACCTTAGGCATTAAATACAGCTACAGCAATGAGCAACAAACATTGTGGGCTGCAGCCACAGCTATTGCCAGGCATGAAACGATCTCAAGGCTATGGTGTGGTCACAAGGAAATAAAATATGATAATTTGCTGCTGTGCTACTGTTTATATCTCTGACCTTGCTCTGGTAACATCACTTTTTAACTGAATCTGTGGACCCATCTTATTCCCAAGCGTTAGCCATTGTGTGCTTGATTTTAGTTGCAGCCCAGTCTAGGTGGGTCCCATCCTTGTTGCTAATGCCACTAGCACATTGCGCATGCCCAGCTTGAGATGTTTCCCAGAAACAAAATAGCTATGGTGCATACCCACAATGTCTAATGCCACTTCCTGTAGCAGCAATAAATGTCTAATGCTACCTTTACATGCACATTGTGGTTGCCCGCCTCCTCTCGCTGCCACCTCTTTGGCAAATACAGAAATCTCTATATACGAAAGCTGGAACAAAAGAGGGCCAGGGAGAGTGGCCACGTCGCCGGCGATTCCCGGCCGTCCGATCGGCCGGACGGACGGCCTTGATCTAGCCAATCCCGGTCGTTTTGCAAAAAAGCCCTCGAGCTTTTCATAATAGAACCCGCCGTCCAGCCTCCTCTCACAAAAAACTTCCAAAAAGCCCTCCAGCTTTTGACAAATGAACCCGCCGTCCACGCCGGCTTCCCCCATCATTTGGGCCTTTCCATGGGCCGGCCTGCCTCCCCTGTTCGGGCCATTTTTGGCCGATATTGGAGGCTCGATGGGCTGGATTCGGCCCGACGTCGTTTTTCTATTTTCCTCAATTTATTATTTCTCTAAAATGACTGAAATTTTGTAAAAGCCATTACAAATCAAATAAAAATCAGAAAAATACAAAACCAAGTTTGTTGAACTCCACATAACTAGCACTACAATCTAAACATATAATATCGCATACTTTATTGTAATTTTATTGCTACAAATATAGTTCTAGATTTATCTATAGTTTTCTAAAAATAATTAATGGACTCAGTTTCTTCATTTAAATTGCTATGAAATTTTAATCGTACCATACCTATACCACGTATAAAAATAAAACTATTCCTTATTATTAAAAAAAACCTCCCATTTACTCATGAAATGCTCCTCTCTTAAAAAAATACTTCAAACATATATTTCCCTATAATAAATATAGAAAAAAAAGACATTTCTATTTCAATACCTAAGTTAAAAAACAACGGATTTGGCTTACCTACGTTGCTTAAAAAAATGTACACCTATCTGTAAACAAAGTCTGCAAAAAACTATAATACTACGACGATGGAATACAGGCCCTAAACGGCAACGCCGCGTGCATTTCTAGTACTAGACAGATGAGACCACCCTGTGTCCTCCAGTATGCTTCTCTGTCACCGGACATCGGTAGCACCAGCTTCGCTGTTGGAACCAAGGACGAGCTTTTATCGGCTCCTAGAGATCGGTGGTGGCGCATGCCCATTCGGCGATGACCACGGCGACCAAAACCCTGGAGCACGCCCGCACACACATATGAGAGTACGAGACTCGAGGAGACGAACACGATGGTGCTGCCAACTGGCCGCAGCTTTTTTTTTTTTTCGGTTTTTCATTGCTTAAGACGATACTGTAGATGGATACATGGGCTTGGAGCCCGAACACCCTGCCAGCACGACCGGCTCCACAACGCCCATTGTCCTCATCGCCATGGGAGCGCGCGACGTCGTGGCAGGGCAGACACTTGACAATCACGGCATGGCCAGGGCACATCGCCTGCCACCGTACCGTACCCACGAGATTCTACATCTAAACCAAACAAACCGCGCGGACACTAAAGTGTTCAACGGGATTACTACTTATTACATGACTCGAATGAACAGCTAACATAATATAACGGAAGAAATGGAAGCTAACATAACAGAAGGGAACATCAGTTGGCGTTGTTGCCATCGCCATGACCATCGGCGGCGGGAGGAGGCGGAGCACATCCCATGAAGGTAAGGCATCGAGTGAATCCCTCCACCTCAGCCTCCTTCTCCGCCAGCAGCGTGTCCAGGGCCGTCAAGTGGTCAGCCGCCGTCTTGGTAACCTTGGCGACCTCCTGGGCGACGAGAAGACGACTGAAGGGCATCATCATGTTGACCTTCTCAGACCACAGCTCCGGGTCCGCCTCCCCGAGGATTGCCTTGGCGTTCTCCATCTGCTGCTTGGCGTCGTTGTACTCCGCATGCAGCCCCTGCGCTCGGGCGACGTTGGCATGCGCCACAGCAGCGATCTTTTCCTTGTGCTCCCACAGCATCTCCCTTGTTGCCTGACGGATCTGCCCGGCAACCCCATCGACGGTGTGGAAGGCAGCCACCTTGGCCTCAAGGTCCGCCATGTTGTAAACGCACAGCGCCGCCCGCACCTCCTCTCCCTCCCCCTCCCCCTCTCCCTCTCCCTCAAGGGGATGGAGCACCAATGGCAGCCCGCCAGCAGTGATCAAGTTGAGGATGGCCTGGGCATCCGCCAGTGGCGTGGTGGGCATCATGTACACACAGACAGGTACCGCCGTGAGAAGGCCCTGCTGCACGTCGGGCGGAGAACAGGCGACGGCGTGCCGCAGGCCCACGACGGATGACGCCTTGATCCAGTAGGACTTGTGGTGGAGGGCGGCGTCCACGGCGTGCAGCGTGTTCTCCGCGACCCCACGGAGCCACGCCGGCAGGTCGTGCTCGTCGCTGAACACGGAGGCCTCCTCAACCTTGAATTGGCGGAACTTGTCAAAGAATGGGACGAGAGCAGCTATGCTACTGCCGTACTCTTCTTGCCCATACATGGCGTCCACTTCCATGGCCATGGTTGGGGGTTTGCAGGCGCGGCGCGGCGGGGCGCTTGGCCTGGGAGACGACGGTGGGGTGGGGAAAGGGAAGGGCCGGCTGCTGGCTGGGTGCTTGCTGTGTCCCCCTCTGGGATGGGAGGAGTACTAGTAGCCTGCGGCTGAGGTTTGTGAACAGCGGCTTGTCCTGACCTGCTTTCCTCCCTCCCATCCCATCCCATTGTAGTAGATTGTACTACGTACTCTACCAGTACTCTACTACGTAGGTGTGCATAGTACTCTCCTACGGCTGACAGATAGGACCCACCTTTCTCAGTCTCAGAAAGAGACCCCTGCCCTACTCGTACGTACGTATATACGGACTGTATGTTGGAGTAATACACATGCATGCTCAGGAATCAGGGGAGAGAGAGCACAGATGCAATGCGTATGCGTATGGCATTGTCATGCATGCATGCTGCATGCACTACTACTCGGGGGGTGATTGCTGTTTGCTTTTCATTTTTGGCCTCTAGCAGAGTCAAAAGCATCCTACACAGCAAGGTTTTAAAAACCGTTGGTAAACCGGCCGGTTTGGCCGGTTACCGACCAAACCGGGCCGGACCGGTTCGGTTTGCCAGCGGTAGAAACCGCTAGGGTTTTTTAAATTTGAAATTTGAATTTTAAAAAAAAATCTAGAAAAATTCCTAAAAATAGTTCATGATTTATAGAATCCAATGGTGTCAAAATTTTTCAAATTTGAGTTCGTTTAGTATTTGTTTTGACGTTTGGAAATTTGAAAAAAAAAAAAAAAAAAAAAAAAGGCCGTGGCCCATTAAGGCCCATTAAATCATGAAGGTCGAAAAATATACTAAACGCACTCAAATTTGAAAAATTTTGACATCATTGGATTCTATAAATCATGAAGTATTTTTAAAAAATTTTCTAGCATTTTTTTTAAAACATTTTTCATTTTTCATTTGAAAAATTTTGACATCATTGGATTACCGACCCA
The DNA here is from genome assembly GCA_015844335.1 of Chrysopogon serrulatus. Classification (NCBI taxonomy): domain Eukaryota; kingdom Viridiplantae; phylum Streptophyta; class Magnoliopsida; order Poales; family Poaceae; genus Chrysopogon; species Chrysopogon serrulatus. The sequence goes on from JADLZL010002519.1 coordinate 44,227, forward strand.
GGTAAACCGCTCTAACCGACCAGGTTAGCCGGTCAGAACCGTTTGAACTAAGTCTACTTCAAAATTCAAATTTGGAATTTGAATTGGCCGGTTTTTTTCAGAACCGATTTATCCCGTAGGTTAGCCGAAACCGGTGGCTTGGGCGGTTACCATTAAACGGTCGGTAAAAAAACCCCGCTACACAAGTACACATTGTTGTTTGCTTTCTTTTCGTTCCCCTGCACGGTGCTCGGCGCCGCTTTGCCTGCAAAGAACGGGAGGGAGAAAAGAGAAAAGAGAAAACAGGGGAGCGAAAGCGGGGCCCGGCCCTTCCAACTCGGGATCCCTCCTCTCCTCTTCCGCCTACCCTTACTTTTGATTCAACTCATTACTACACCTTGGGCTTTGTTCAGTTCGTGAAAAACTTGCATTCCCTGTAATGTAGCGTTTCGTTTGTATTTGACAAATATTGTCCAATCGTGGCCCAACTAGACTCAAAAGATTCATCTCATGATTTACAACTAAACCGTATAATTAGTTATTTTTTTACTAACATTTAATGCTCCATACATGCGGGTAGAAATTGATGTGACGGAGAGAGAGTGGAGAATATTGCAACTTTCGTTGCAACTGAACAAGGCCCTTGGTTCTTCTCTGGTCAGCATGATATTTATTGACTAAGCTTTCTGTGCACATTGTAGTATCTGTAATCAACAGGTTTCTCTATCAGTTATATTAATTAATAGCTACTCATCATATCATCCACGGAGACGTAGTAGTAGCAGCAGTAACTGAAAGTGTTGTGTACTACCGGTACTCTAAGCTGCAGTGTTTGTTACGAGTACAGTACTCCGTAGCCAGGGAGGAACCCAAGGGATCAATCAGTTTACTCACTGACGACAGGGCCCATAGTCTTAAAGGTTAGTGGGGTGGAGAGTGGGAAAAAAAAGAAGAAATGAGAGGGCCTAATACGATTGCCGAGTTGTACGATACTGCTAGAACAAAGTGTTCAGGTTTCAAAACATAATAAAAAAAAACAATTGATTCTCTTTTTTTTTTGACCGCTACCAGACCATTGTCAAAAGCCTGCTACTGCATTCTGCAGTACTACTACTAGCTTTCTTGCGTTCCACGCTTCCTCCCACCAAGGTTTTAAAACCGTTGGTAAACCGCCGGTTTGGCCGGTTACCGACCAAACCGGGCCAGACCGGTTCGGTTTGCCAGCGGTAGAAACCGCTAGGGTTTTTCAAATTTGAAATTTGAATTTGAAAAAATAAAATCTAGAAAAATTTCTAAAAATAGTTCATGATTTATAGAATCCAATGGTGTCAAAATTTTTCAAATTTGAGTTCGTTTAGTATTTGTTTTGACGTTTGGAAATTTGAAAAAAAAAGAAAAAGAAAAAAAAGGCCGTGGCCCATTAAGGCCCATTAAATCATGAAGGTCGAAAAATATACTAAACGCACTTAAATTTGAAAAATTTTGACATCATTGGATTCTATAAATCATGAAGTATTTTTAAAAATTTTTCTAGCATTTTTTTTAAAACATTTTTCATTTTTCATTTGAAAATTTTTGACATCATTGGATTACCGACCGGTAAACCGCTCTAACCGACCGGTAAACCGCTCTAACCGGCCGGTTAGCCGGTCGTAACCGTTTGAACTAAGTCTACTTCAAAATTCAAATTTGGAATTTGAATTCGGCCGGTTTTTTTCGGTAACCGATTTATACCGGCCGGTTAGCCGAAACCGGTGGCCGGCGGTTACCATTAAACGGTCGGTAAAAAAAACCCTGCCTCCCACTCTCTGGCGCAACGGCAGCCTGCAGGAGCGAGCGAGCAGGCGCTCTGTCCTGGAGCGTCCCATGGACCACGCTCTTCTTCAAATTACCCTTTCCACGGAATTCCAGATTTATTTGTTTATCGAGTTGGTATAAATAAAATTATTTACATGAATGCACTTTTTTATAAAAAAAACTCATAGTACAAAAAATACTCTGATTGACGCTAGTGCGCTCATGGACCTGTTGAATCTGCATCCAGTGGAGAACCACGGTGAAGAAACCATTCGTGGTCATCTCATCTCCCGTGCGATGCTGCATGACACACCTCCTCTGTACTAAGCATAGTTCCGTCTCAACACTACTGGAGCAGAGCAGTGTGTACCAAATTGTTTTTCAAAACGGTCAATATAAAATTATTGATTACAAATTATTTTAAAAAAACCACCCTGTCTGTCTTCAGGATCGGCGGGATACCAATTTTTTTGTGGCTTCAATTAGAAATTCCAGTTTTAAATTGTGATTCTTTTTTCTGTGCTTCTTCATTTGAAATTCCAAAGTTGTTTGTAGTTTGTTCATTTTGTGTTCTGAACTTGATTGCACTGTTTCATTTCAGATTACATAATTGTTCTAACTGAATTCAAACCAACAATATACGATGACCTTTGAATTTTAGTAATTTCCATGAAATTGGATCACTGGTTGAACGACGGCGAGGCGCTGAGCTGCTATATAGATCTATCTGCATTATAATTTTATCTCCTTGCAATTGCAATGCGTGCTGCACGTGCCAAGGAAGATTTACCTTTTCTTTTTTTTTTTTTTTTTTTTTTTGCTTATGTGCGGTGGGAGATAGAGGCGTTATTTCTTTTATTTCCTACTTAGACTCAAACAAACTAAGAAGTTGTTTTGCGTGAGGTGTGTCTGGGTGATGGAAAACCAGAAAAAAAAAAGAAGGGGTTTTTTATTCATACCAGTGCTTGAACCGCGCCATATTCTACGTATCCAATGACATTGAGCCCACACACATACTACAGTAATTTCCTATGGGCCAAAATGCCCCCGGAACACTGCCTTGTGAGGACCGCATGTCATCTTCTCTTTTCCCTCTCTCCCACCTGACATGGTGGTCACCAATCCACCACCACCACCAATCCACATCTCCAGATTGTGTTTGCGCTAGCTGAGGATGAGGCTGGTGGGAGGAGCGAGGAGGGGGAGCAAACGATGGTGAGCGCATGCTCCTAGAGGTCTGCCTCGCCATGGCCATGTGGGAGCTTCGCTCGCCATTGTCAATGGTGTGGGAGGTATTGGTGGAGATGACCAAGGAGGTGTGGGGGCGTGGAGGAGCATGTCAAGGTGGAGTACGCCTAGACCGGACACCGGCGAGATCTAGATTGGAGTAGGACGGCTAGACGCAGGTTGTGGCGGGGTAGCTAACCGTGTCCATGCAGCACCGATGCTGGGGCGAACAACAATGCACGACACATAAAGATGGCAACAAGCCAGGTTCGGGGTAGGTGGAGCATCCGCAAACCTAAACCCAAGACCCGATAAGGAACCCTGAACCGCCCCAAAACCTGAAACGGGGTCCCCAATGGGCACCCACAACAGGAAGAGGGACATTGTAAACCTGCACCCGCCCCGCCCCATTTCGGATCTCTGATATGCAAACCCACGGGGCGTAATCTAGGTTCGCCCCACCCCTATCGGGTCTGAACCCACGGGTTTCGGGTCTCGACCTGCCCCATTACCATCCGTAGCGACGCTGACCTTGATGAGGAGCAGGAAGGAGAGCGAGAATGGTATGGCGGCAAGGAACGCGAAGGCGCACTGGGACGGGTGGTGGCTGAGGAAGAATAGCTGGGACGTCGACGGGGAAGCCCACGACGACGAGGGCATGATGCAGGCGACGTGAGAGGAGGTGTGATTGGCCTAGTAGTGTCGGGAGCGAACATGAGAGCAACACAATGGTGGAGAAGGGCTGCACCAAGCGCCGCAGAGGACGCCTAGGTGGCAAAGAAAGGAAGGGAAGAACAATCGAACAGAGCACCGCACAGCACAATGCTAATAATTGCTAATATTGTTAGTTCTGCATCCAAATACCTTCCAACTAATATCTAGCTAAATATTACATATGAGTTGTTAGCTAGTAGTAGATAGTGAATCCAAATAGGATTGGTATTTTTTTTATGAAATACACAATACATATGATTATTTGAGCTAAAGGCTTATCGATGGATATATAATCCAGTCCCCATTTTTATTGGATAAAAAAATTATCTATACCCTACCCCATATGAGACGGGTAAAGGTTTTGGATGACCACCAACTGGTCTAGTTGAAGCGTACCTTCCTTGTTCACGCAATCACTTTTGTTAGTACGCCTTGCATGCTCAAGCATCCTTGCTCAAAGCCCCCTCTTTCTCGGGCAGTTGTGTGAGCAATCGGCTACTGTAGATCCACTTCAAAATTTCTGGCACCCTAATAAATTTTACGTGATGAAATGTTGATCAAACTGCAATCGGTGGATTTAGTTATTTAGAAGCAAGGCCAACAGGTTGTCCACTTCAAATTTTCTGGCATTAGAAGAAGGCCATGACAAGTTTTAGCATGCATGCTATCTTTTATTATGCTTTGAGATCTTTATCTGGGTATTGCTTAGCTTTGGTGGTTCGGGAAATATATTGTTTCCTTGGCGGGCGAGGAAATATATTGTTTCCTTGGCGGGCGATGGACAACTTGAACTTCAAATGGTCAAATATGATGTACTCCCTCTGTTCTATGGACTTTGTCGTTAAAAAACCGTGCCCCCTCACAAATATGCTTCTCCAGTGACAAATTTCATAGAACGAAGGGAGTTGTGGTTGGAGTTGATTCCAAGAATGAATCGATCTTCTTTGTGATATTGACGTGGAAACATTATGAGCCCATCCCTGATATCGACATCGACATGGTATTTGAACTGTGCAGAGTTGCGTTATGGGCAGCACATATCTTTGTGATGTCTCCCTACAAATTGTTAAGTTTGGTACAGAGCATAAGGACAATGTGATGAATAGTCCATGAGGGTGATCTTTTGTCACCATGAATGTTCAATTTTTGCATGACATTATATTAGCATGGGAGGCTTTACCTAGCTACTTATACGAATCAAAATGAACATTGCATAAATGGTTCAACTACACCGGACACCAGTAATAATAAAGAACATTTCAATTACACTGGACACACAAATGAGCATTCCACTTCACACAATCTATGGAAATGCATCCGTAAGATGCATGGATGAACATTATCTCTTTGTTTTAGCGACTCTATCCATGTCACAGCCAATGCATGTATTGACAATCAGGTGACAGTAAATGTACGGTACATATAGTATATATGCAGTGACAACAATAGTATATAGTACGTATATGTATTATATGATATAGTCCGAAAGATATAAAATGGGGGATCTCTCTCCTATCATCATCATCAGATATGGTCCAGTGACTCGCAGGCCTTATCGAGAAGGGGAACGACCCGTGCCTTGAAGTGAAGATGAAAAACCATCATAAGTACACGCTGCATATGATGCTGCCACTCGAACTTGCCCAGTCGGGCACGCTCACTGGACTCCGCACCACTCACGTGTGGACGTGGATGATCACCGTCCCCCCACGAACCATAGAAACATCAGCATTAGCAAGTGCAAGCTTGACAGCGTTGGATGCATCTTCGAGGCACTCCCTGGCCTCAAGGACCCAATCAGCGGCATCCATTTTGGCAGTTAGCACGGTGGACCCGTCCTCGAGTCTCCCCACAACCTGGAAGGGGATGCCCTGGTACTCGCCAGCTTCCAAAGCTTCCGAGAGCTGACGACATTCTTCGAGCGGCATCACCGGGAGGACACACATGGTGAGTGTACCGGTCATTTGACCATGGGCAGCCAGAGCCTTGTTCAGCTCCATGATCGATCCGACGGTGATGTAGTACCGATCCCCTCCCTCCATGGGATTGATGAGGATGTGGGGCCGTGGCAGGCGATCCCCGCATCGCGGCCATCTCCGCAGCCTGTATATATACAGTGTATACATACATGTAAACAATACATAAGTACTCGTAATAGTAGTAAGTGCATTCGTAATAATGGAATAGTCATGTGTACCACGTACCACGTCCGTTTGCGGGATTGCTCCAATTGGGTCCATCTTCAGGTCCTGGCAGTCGACCGTCCTGATAGTAAGTGCATTAATACAAATGAGTATAGTTGGGTGGTGCTTATACTATACTAGTAGCAGAGATACAAATATAAAATGAAAGCATGCCAAAAACAAATGTACGTGTGAAAAAACAACAGGACACAGGAGGCTCAAAAAAGAACAGCAGCATTCCACAATGTTCAGACAATGTTCAGATACACATGAAAGGAACACATAGATGTCAGAAACAGCGGAAGAGGCATATCTTCTGAGTATAACACACGAAGCTGCAAGTATGCGCATCATATTAAATATTCACTCCACATCTCGATCTAATCTTTGACCTGTCAGTCCAAATACATGGCAGAAAGACCTACTATGTTTTCGACATATATGGCCTTTAAACAACCGATATGCCTGCGGCAACCTTGTTAGAAAATATATCATACACTAGTAGGACGACTACAGAAATAAAGGTTCCATCAGAACTGAAATTGAAGCTGTTGACTCTGGCACGCAGCACATTGTTCCTGACGGCACATTGTTAAAACTAGAACAACAAATAAGAGAACTCGTTGTCTATATATGCAAACTATAAGCTGGGAAACAATATAATCCCAAAATTCACACCCACCGCTAATCACACAGCCCGAAAAACAAAGAACAATGCCTCTCTATCTTTGTCTTGCTTGCGCCGGCACATCGATACGTTTCGGCCGGGGCAAATGCATGAAGGCCCTTCGAATTGGAAGAGGAACACGAGGAGGAGAACGTCACCGATGAGGAGGGGGAGGATTCGGCGGAGGCGACACCGAGGATCGAAGGAGGGCGAAGGGTTGGGACGAAATTTGATGCGTTTCGGGGGAAATCCGTCGAAGAGGATTGGAAGAGGAGCACGATGGTGGGACAACGTCTGCGGCGAGGAGGGAGAGGATGGCGGCGTAGGCGACACCGGGGATCGGAGGAGGACAGCGACGAAATTCGATGCGTTCCAGGCAAGGGGGAGTAGCGCCCCGTCGAAGAGGATCGGGAGAGGAGTACGATCGAGGAGGAGTCCAGGAGAACGTCGGCTGCGAGGGGAAGGGGAGAGTGGCGGCGACGGCGGCGGCGAGGATCGGAGGAGGATAGCGACGAAGTCTGGTACGAGAACGTGCCTGCCATTCAATCTAAAACCCTACCGCATCGTCCTCGCAATCGAGATTTCATTCCGACCAGACAAGACAATAATCGATCAGAAGAAGTTACCTGCTGGCTTCGTCCCTCGACGGCGGCCTCGGACGTGCAGGGTCGTGGCCTCCGATCGTCTTCGTCGCCCGCCTCCGATCGTCTCGGCCGCTCGCTTCGGAGGAGCAGCCGATCAAGTCGCCAGGAAGACGAAGACGAGAGAAGGGAGACGTATCCTGTTTTTCTACAGCGATTTATTTGGCAAGAAGTGAAAGGAACTTGGGCCGTAGCTAGGCCTCTTCAGGCCGGGCCGGGCCCCGCTCACTCAGAGAGAGATGGTTGCTTGCAAAAGCCAGTGTTTTCCCTCAAAAAAAAAAAAAAAATGCAAAAGCCAGTGTTGCGGCCTTTATCGTTTGCAAGAATCCTACTACAGCTGTGGCCTTTTATTACTACATACACTTCTAAATTCGTAAACGTTCTCTAACTTGGAACCAAGCAAGGGAGTAACTTAGTTTTCTTCACTAGTATGTGACATCGTGCAAGTTTTCTGTTTAGGGCGGCATGTACTTTGGTACTAGTAATTAGCAGCCAACATGTGTTTACAACATTTATGAGGTCGCGTAAATGTTGTGACTAGAGATCAACCGTAGTTATAAGTAAGGGTTGTGTAGACGTTATGAATAGGATTATGGTTTTCACCGGTGCAAAAATGATTTTGCGACGTACTACCCAAACATTAGCTGAGGCCTTTACAAAATCCATCTGCATCGGTTAATGCCTACGATTAACGGAGGTTCTCGTTTTCATTAACAAGGCAAACACTGCCTTGGTAAATTGATCATTAAGGTGGTCAAAAATGTCTGCCTCCATTAGTCATTTACCAAGACGATCATATATAAGGCCTTTGTTAGCCGCACGCCGCCCTCGCCTCATTCTCCGCCAGCCTCCCACTCACAACGACACCGTCCCTCCGCTCTCTCTTCCTACCTCCCTCGTAGCAAATCTAGATCCCAGTCGGCTCCCCTCCTTCCCCACACGACGGTGCGCCTCTCCCGTCATCTCACATGACGGCGCCCGGCTCCCCTCCTCCCCCAGCATGTCGGATCCATCGTGGCGCAGGAAGGCCAGATCCGGTGGTGAGGCGGCGGGAGTAGGCACAGACACACGCGCGGGGCTAGCACACTGCAACTTCAGTGAGGAGGCTCGCCGGTAGGGCGCAGCACGCGCACGGTGCTCACTCGTGGTACATCAGTGGCATGTTCTACGATGAGGAAGGCGGTGGCAACACGGTGTGCATCCAGATCCCGGTCTAAGAGGCCAGATCCGGTGGTGAGCAGCCCAATTCTGGCTCTGTGCACAGGTCTGTGGCTCCCGACAGCCGGATCTAGCGAGCGGAGCTACGGATCCGTCCGTCGGAGGTGCGGATCCAGTGAGCAAAGTGCACGGCGGCACAAAGACGTCCATGTGTGTATCTGTGGCGGCAGCCCGGATCTAGACCCACCGAAGTCGGGGCTCGAGCTTTTTTTATTTTGATTAACCGAGGTTTAATTGTATTAGATAATGCAGATTTTCACAAGCTCATACATACATGTAATGAAATATTCTTTTCTCTCACACCTCTGCTAGAACCATGATATCTGAATTAGAATACGAAGGTGAGTACATGCAACAAAATGTAAACAGCCAAGCCCAAATTTTATCAAATGCGGATCCTTGTAGTATATAACTATAACACTACCTTGGCGGGGAAGGTGGTTGGGCTTGGTGGGGAGGAAGGAGAGGGGGGGGCCCCAGTGATGCAGGCGGGCGGCGCGCGGCGACGGTGGCGTGGCAGCGGCGGTGGCTAGGGGCGGCAACGCGGCTAGGTTGAGAGTCGAGAGAGAAGGCGCAAGCGCGAGAGATTGGAATCAAAGACTTTCGTCCAATTACTTATTGATTGATCTGATTACAATCTCCTAATATTTACTCTCAAATGGACTCTAACGGAAAAGTCTTTATCAAACGCGAACTTTCTGTTTCCCACTCTCAATTTCCTAAATTAATAATAACAATAAAGATAACTCGCGATGAAGACAGTGGGCAGCTGCGGTGGGGCCCCAGCCCCCACCCACACGCTCGGAGGAGGAGGCGGCGGCGGCTAGGGTAGCCGCCGCGTATCCCTAGGGTGGGTGGGGCTCACTGGTCTTAGCTACATTCTCCTTATGGGGCCTCTTTTAGCCCATCAACTTTATATTTTGTTACCGTCTTTATTAGACGTGTGACAATAACCAAACTTCCAAACACTGTATAGCTTTATGCTGCATAAAATCTAATAGGGACCAAAACTAATATAAACAACTAAGCATATTTATAGTTGTAACGACAATACTTGTTTATGGGATAACCACAATATTTTGACCTTGACAATCTATCAGATTCATTTCTTAAGTAGGACGATCTTTGTATTCTACATTCTCCACAACCACAAGACCAACAACGCCTTCCCTCTATTCTTGGGGTGGGAGAAAAACATATAGGAGTACACAACACAAACAAAACCACACTACTACAGTACTAGCTCATGGTCCGCACGTCGTGGACCGTGCCTACTCGGCGCTTCTCACTTGCATCTTGGCCCAAGCATAGAACAAATCATATAATATATATAGTTGTAGCGACAATAATAATTTTTTATGAGATACAAAAATATTTTGACCTTGACAATCTATCATATTCATTTCTCAAGTAGGAAAGGCATAGTGTAGCATAAAAGCTTTTAAAAATTACTCAAATCTTAATTAAAAAATGGTTGTGTTCATTCACACAGTTTCGGATGGTTTTATGAGAGAAAATAAGCTGAACAAAGTCGAAACAAAGTCGAAACCAACTAAATGAACACAACAAATTACTCAAATCTTTGTATTCTACTACAGTACATCCTCCACGACCATAGGTCCGACAACGCTTCTTGCCAGTATTCATGCTACAAAGTGCATCCTCCTTCTCGTGGAGCGCCGAGCGGCCACGGCGACCGCCTTTGGTCCTCTCTGGCCGGGGAGGTGGGCTGCCATGGGGCGGCAGCGGCGGCGTGCTATAGCGACGGTGGGGCGTCGCCACCTGCTCTGATAGAAACTTACAGATCGTCCTAGCAGTAGATAAACAGTGGAACAACACTCCTTGAGCCGTCCATGGTGGGCTGTGTTGTGGTGATGCGGGGCGGCGAAGACGACGCCGCTGGAGCTCCCGCGCGATGGGCGCGGTGGTGCTTCCCGCATTTGGCGGTGCGCCCTCGAGATCGGGTTGGGGTAGGATGGTGTGGCAAGTGGCGGCTACAAAGTGAACCTCGTAACCCTAGCCAGTGACCCCCACCTTCTCTTATATAGCACTGTGCGATAGAGGCCCACCAACCCTATTGGGCTGGACACCCCCGATCAGGGTGTGAGTCAAGGCCCATCTCGGCCGTTGGGCTGATCGAGGAGATCAATTCCAACATTCTCCTCCTTGATCTCATCTTTTACTTTAAACTTTAGACTCACACTTACGCACTCATTTCTTTTATCATTCCATCACAGATCAATATATAGAGCGTGCCTCATCGTCACGGTCAACCGCCGATAGATTTAACTACCACAATACACATCTCGTTTTGGAATGATACTTTAACTTTTGGGCCCGGTATTGTCCGTAAAACCATAGGCTTTACTTTTAAACCCATAGCCGATCAGGCGTTCTCCGAACGCACTAGGTGGCAAGCCTTTGGTAAGACGGATCCCTAAACACTTGCTTAACTCATTAAGTATGATTCTCAATTCATTAAGTATGATTCTGGACTCTCCTTCACAACGTATAACTTTATTGTCAATGTGTTTGGCAGCACACTTGACACGTTGTCTGAGGAGCAAACTAAAATGTTAATAGTTGTTGTCTACCATTATCAAATCCGGGCATAAGTTCTTTTAATCATTCCGCCTGTCCTTTTAAGCTTCATACCAAGCTATTCTATGGGTATTCATCCTTGATGACACCACAGATGTTTATTTGGAGCTTTTCCACAATAAAACCCCAATTGCGAGTGTTAGCTACTAATATGGGTTTCACTACACATCTCGCCAAAACTTCACATTTGTACTCACAACCATTTAAGAGTACTTGTTCTTTCTTACTTGGTATGAAACTTAAAACACTTTGCAAAAATTGCAAGACATTCTTAACTCCATTCCAGTGATCTATATCTGGACTGGACTTGTGCCAAAACAACCCGGATATACAAACTCTTTTAGGGTAATATCTTTCTTGCACATTCATTAAGCTTCCAATAGCTGAAGCACTTAGGATGTCCATCTAAACAATCTCACATTGATTCTTCGAACACAAAATTCCCAAAATGATTACCCTTGGACCATAGGAACAGGCGTATGTTTACTCATGCATACTTCATCTTTACATGGCCTTTTATAAGTATGCGTTTGCAATTAATACCCCCTTTCTTCTAACTCGGTAAGTTCCAATTTCTATGAAGAATAACACTTTACCAAGATTGTTCTTCATGAGAGGACAAGAACTTTTCCCACAGTAGACTAACATCACTACTAACAAGTAAGATGCCATCGACATATAGGGTTAGGAAATTAAGTTTCCCACTCTTAGACTTTGCTCAAATACTATTGTCCTTCTCATTCAATTTTAAACCCAAAAACTCTCTTGTTGATTCTATCAACTTTTAATATCACTATCTAGAGCCTTGCTCTAACCCATAAATGATTTCTTCAGGTGACATCTCCTATGTGCTTTTCCTTTCATGACAAAACCTTTTGGATTGTGCTATGTACAACATTATTTTCACATGAATCCCTATTTAGGATGCCACCTTAAGATCCATTGTAACATGTCATTAACTTTCATGGTAATCTATTCATCCTCTTTGCATGTGTCAACACCAAAATTTGGTGACCACACTTTTGTGTCAAAAGCGTGAATCACTTTGCCACAATTGGCACATTGAATCCTTTTGTATTCCCTTTGGAGTCACATTTTAATCTTGTAGACCCATTACAGCCTACTGCATTGGCTCCATTAGAAATTTCTTCTAAGTCCCAAACACATTTGGTACTTATGTTTTCATCTCATCTACCATAGCCCTTTGCTATTTGGATGAGTGAGAGTTTCTTTAACATGTACTTCACAGTCATCAGTCATAACTGATGTTTTTATTCTTTGAGACCTTTTAGATCTTAGCTATTGACACTTCATTCTTATGGGAATGTTGTTGCTCTTCCATTGCCAAAAGTAATTGACACTATAGGGTCATGTATGACAAGATCCTTGTTTTCTTATTCTTCATCTTTGAAGAGCCAACAACACGTGTTGCATGGATTATACAACATTAACATGGTATTGAACAATTTATCGATCTTGAATCATTGAAGCAGACACTAGTCCCACATCTCCTCAAGTCTTAGATGTATACATGCCATGCTCCCCCAAATTTCACCATCTTCTATAAAGAATAGTGAATCCACAAACTTTTATTTGGGTTTAATCTATTGAATCTTGTATGGCGTTTGAAGCACCAACATAGTACATTCAATCAATTGTAATCTCATATGGCACTTAAAACACCATATTAATACATTTAATCCGATGAAGACTCATATGGCACTTGAAGCACCATCTTTGTACATTCTTTCATTAGGGGTATTGTTATAATGACTGTTATACTCCCCAAATGATCATATTCAAATTTTATAGATCACTTTTATCCTTAATGCCAACTATATATTAGGGAAGACGGGGAGGGCTTTTTCATATGTCTCTTTCAATTTTCTCACTATTCCCCCCTCGAAATGTGGCATGAACTTTCTTAGCCATAATTTTGAAACCTTTTAAAAATTCTACGTGAACGAGGAAACTTTTGTCTTCACATCATTCACATGATTATGTCACGCAAACATGGTTTCATAATTCGTATGGGACTACATTTCCTCATTCCACTTCAAGAACTCAATAGAATCCTTGATAATCAATAACTTTTGCAGGTCACACTTGCGTGTAATTCTAATCTTTGGTTCATTGTACATAGTCATCACAATCTTTTCCCGCCATGCAAGAAAAATTACTATGTCATTACTTTCTCCGTCGTACGGGACAATTCCCCCATAAGGGGCACAAAATGCCAAAACTTGGCTCTTTAAACATAGTAAGTGATTACATCATCAATTCTCAATCCATAAATAAACCTGAATATAATGTAGCCTACATGCTTATTCCAACATTGGTCGAAATAAACATGTATAAATTTATTACAACTCTTGTCATAATGACTAACACTGAAAATAAAGAGTGCATAAAGGTTAAACTAAACTTTTATTCCTCTATCACCTTTCTTTGGAACAATGTCCCTGAGTTCTTTTCACTTCAAGTCATCCTGTAAGGAGAAAGGAGAACACTGCCCTTTATGGAATGACCTTCTTTCATGCAAAGCATACACCTTTCATTTTCTGAGTCACAAGTACCCATCTTTTCACTTTTCTGCCTTCAATAATGAAAGCACAATCACCTTTGTCTGAAAAATATCAAACAATAATGTGCATGAAAAGTGACTCAACGTTGGTCAGGTTAAAACCATGCACAACTCTTATAAACTTTCTTTCCATTCTATATTACCGTTGGGTAAAATTAGAATAAAACACCATTCTTTTACATTAATTCTATATCATCGTTGGGCAGAAATAGAATTAACGTGTGCAAAACTCAATAAACTCAAAACTCAAAACCATGATAATCAATGTCATTGCATTGGGATACTTTTCATTTTCTCAAGAACATTTAACAACGATAAATATACATGTTTACACATTAAAACTAAATCACCGTTGGGCAGAAATAGAGATAATGCATAAATCCATCAACAAACAATATTATAATATTGCTATTAATTAACATTGATAAAAAAAAAATAATATTATAATCTCTGATCTTTGATATCTATTTTTCAAAATTAAATTCTCCCGTTGGTTTGAATTTAATAATAAAAATAACAAGAAACTTACAGATCGTCCTAGCAGTAGATCAGCACTCCTTGAGTCGTCCATGACGGCTCCGTGTTGTGGTGATGCAGGGGCGACGAAGACGACGCCGTTGGAGCTCCCTGCAGTGGCGCGGTGGTGCTTCCCGTCGCTGGCAGTGCGCCCCTCGAGATCGGGTTGGGGTAGGACGGTGTGGCAGTGGCGGCTACAGTGAACCTCGTAACCCTAGCCAGTGGCCCCCACCTCCTCTTATATAGCACTGTGCGACAGGAGCCCACCAACCCTATTGGGCTGGACACCCCTGATCAGGGTGTGAGTCAAAGGCCTAGCTCAGCTGTTGGGCCGGGCTGGAGGAGATCAATTCCAACATGTTCTCCTCCCCTACCTATCTCATTCTGTCGTTTCTCTCATTCTCTGTTTCCCTCCGTGAGAAACCCGTGAATGAACGGAAGAAAGGGATAAGGCTCATGGGAAGAATAGAAAAGAAAAGATGTAAAGAAATTCACAAGAAATCCATCGCAGGGTATTTTAGCGGGTACGTTGAATTTAATAATAGCAAAAGAGCGAAGCCCACAAACTAGATGGCAAAACAGCAAAACAACACTCATGAGAACAAAATTGTCATCTCCTCGTAGCCTGACGACGAGGATATGTGCGTGAAACCAAACAGGCTATAAGAACTTCTCTGGCTAGTGATCAGTTTGGTTTCTGTTTTATGAGAACCAGCCAATTCTAGCCACGAGCGCCAAGCGCTCTAGAACCAGACACAACCGCTAGTCCGGTGTCGACTGTTCAGCCAGGTTTGACGTTTGGACACTCGAGCCGCAGTCAGCACTTCACATGGATCACTCGCGAGTCGCGACATGTGTCTCAAACTCTCATCAATAGTGGGCTCAAAATCTTAATGCTGACTTTTTTTCTTTGCTAGCGACTTCTTGCGCATCCATGATAGTGTCCATGGCTGGAAGCGGTCACAATCACCATCTTTCTTCTGACTTTGTCTGTTTTTTACTGTTTAGTTCAGCTTGTGAAAAGTGCTACTGCTGTTAATGGGCCTTTGATAGACCTAATTGATCATGGGCTCCTATTTAATGTCAATCTTAGCATTTGACTTTGTATTTCAGAAACATTGTCATTACATAATATAAACAATGATCATGTGTGTGCATATCATGGCGGATATGTGGTAAATAGCCATGAATTAAAGTCTCTATGATAGTATACAAGATAACAAGCGGAGGAAGTCGCTTCAGCGATGGCTGTAAGCCTGAAACAACCTGTCGATCTACTTTACATACCAAGTGGACAACACAATTTCACACTTTTATCCTATTTTGCATTAAACGAGCTAATCCTAAATTAGTTTTATAGACTCTAGAAACCTTATATATTGGTCTGACACTATAGGAAACGCAAGCATTGCCCAGTGCTAAATGCTTTGCCGAGTGCCACATTTCGGGCACTCGGCAAAGGCTCCCTTTGTCGAGTGCAGCACTCGGCAACGATAGGCACTCGGCAAAGGGGGCCCTTCACCGAGTGTACAACACTCGGCAAAGTGGTGCACTCGGCAAAGGGAGCCTTTGCCGAGTGCCCGGCCGTCGGCAAAGGGGGGCACTCGGCAAAGTGAGGCGGCTGGTAGACGGCATCCATTCCCATTAGATTTGCCGAGTGCCAGACGTTTGGCACTCGGCAAAGAAGTTACTTTGCCGAGTGCCAACCCTAGGCACTCGGCAAATGAATTTTTTTTTATTTTTGGCACCAAAATTTTTTTGAAGCTTTTCCATAGTGCCACAAAGAACATGTTAAAATTTGGGATATTTTCAGTGCATTTTGTTATATTTCTCTAGTTATTTTGTTTTTTTGAATTTTTATGGTAAAAGATCGTTTGAACTACAGGTGCATCGAATAATGGTTTTCCTTGGTTCCAAAAATGTTATCCTTGTTTGTTATCATAAATTTAGGCTAAATCCAGGAACGGTCTCGGAACTCCGATCAACATGCGGGAGGGGCAGGGCCGCCTACGTGTGTGTGATTCGTTTTTTAATTATATAAAATGCAAAATAGTTCCAAAAATTATGAAACTTGGTGACAAGTCATGACATCATATGTGTGCTGTGGTAAAAATTTGAAAAAGTTTTGAGCGCGTTGCGACGTATGGTGCTCACAATCCCGGACATCATCACATGTGTGTCTTATATCACATGTGAGGTAGTTCTGGTTTGTGAGCACCATACGTCGCAACGTGCTCGAAACAAGATGGGTGTGTTTATGAAGCCTCTCAATCCCCCCCGGTATCATGTTTCAACCCAAGAACGTTTTTAGGTCGCTCATAATTCCTGGACACCTGGGCAACAAGATGGGTGTGTTTATGGAGCCTCTCATTGATGATTTGATCTAAGCTTGGAAAAAAGGTGTACTGACATATGATCGAGCTACAAAGAAGAACTTCACAATGCATGTGTGGTACCAGTACTCCCTTCATGACTTTCTGGCGTTTGGATTATTCTGCGCGTGGTGTGTTCAAGGCAAGTTCCTATGCCCAATATACAGGCTGTGAGGTTCATTTATCTGAAGAGGGGGGCAAGTTTTTTGTTTAACCAACATTGTCAATTCCTCCCTCTTGATCATCCATTTAGACGAGATGTCAAGAACTTTAGGAAAGGGGTTCAAGTCACCAACCCTATACCTCACATTATGACCCCTGCCGAGGTCCGTGCAGAGATAGAAGCTCTCAAAGAGGATAAATAGAAAGGTTGTTTTATTGGATATGGTCTGGAACATCAATGGACTCATAAATCGGGTTTGACTAGGCTCTCCTATTTCAATGACATTCTTCTTCCACATAACATTGATGTAATGCACACAGAAAAGAATATTGCCGAGGCGCTTTTTGGAACACTAATGGACACAGATAAGTCCAAGGACAATGTTAAGGATAGACTTGACATAGCAACGATGTGTGATAGACCAAAGCAAGTGATGAAGCCTCCCACGCCGGGAAGGAAATGGAAAAGGACTGCGGTCGATTTTGTCTTGAAAAGAGACTAAAGGAAGGAAGTCCTACTGTGGATCAAGAGCTTAAAGTTTTCAGATGGGTATGCCACGAATTTGAGTAGGGGAGTGAAGTTGGACACTATGCGAGTCTTAGGGATGAAGAGTCATGACTACCACATATGGATTGAGAGGCTCCTTCCTATGATGACTAGGGGATATCTCCCCGACCATGTGTGGCGCGTGCTGGCAGAGTTGAGTTATTTCTTTCGACAGCTTTGTGCTAAGGAGTTATCTCGAGACATGATTGATGACTTAGAGAAAGTGGCACCTGTGTTGCTCTGCAAGTTGGAGAAGATCTTTCCACCCAGGTTCTTCCTGTCGATGCAGCATATGATTTTGCACCTACCGTACGAGGCCCAAATGTGGGGACCCATGCAAGCCCGTTGGTGCTATATGATCGAGAGATGTCTAAAGATTCTTCGAAAGAAGTGTGGAAATAAAGCCAAAATTGAGGCTTCTGTTGCAGAGGCATTCATTCTGGAAGAGGTGTCAAACTTCACAACAACATACTATAAGGATATCCTTCCCAGTGTGCACAATCCTCCCATTCGTTATAACACTAACGAGAGTTCATCTAGCCTCAGTCTGTTCAAAGGGCAACTCGAAAAGGCAAGTGCACCGGACACCAAGAACTTAAGGCATGATGAGTGGCGCATTATCATGCTTTATATGTTGTTGAACCTTGATGAAGTGAAGCCTTATGTACAGTAAGTTCTCAATAAGCTTGTTTTTAGGAAATTTTTGAATACATATTGGATGGGGAGTAGGCCTCCTTCTCCTTAGAAAGAAGATAGTCTACTCAAAGATGGTGCGCCCGATTTCATTTCCTGGTTCAATACGAAGGTATCCCCTCAATCTTTGTCATCCCACTTTGCTCCTATGAGCGAGTAATGTAACGATTTATCCGGCCTCACCTTGTAGGCTCGCAAAGATGGATAAATAGATGCTGAGTTGAAAGGGCTCGCCAAAGGCTTCGCCTATAGGGTCAAGACATTCAACATTTATGTTGTGAATGGCTATCGCTTTCACACAAGAAACTATGAGGAGAAAAATGAGAATTGAAAAACCACGAATACTGGAGTTCGTACGCCTGGCACCGATGGGTGTGACTACTACGGTATAGTAGAAGAAATATATGAGCTCGATTTTCAGTGTCACAAAGCTCCTAATCCAGTCGTATTCAAATGTCATTGGTTCGATCCTAATGTCACGAGAAAAACCCCAGAGCTTGGATTAGTGGAAATTCGATAGGATTCTATGTATCAAGGAGAGGATGTCTATATTGTGGCTCAACAGGCCACACAAGTTTATTATCTTCCATGGGCGTGCCAAAAAGATGCCAATCTAATGGGTTGGTACCTTGTGCAGTTGGTATCGCCGCATGGTAAACTGCCGCTCCCAAATGATGAGGATTACAACTTTGACCCAGATATACACAGGAGTTCTATCAACCTGAGGGGTTAGAAGGGAGGTTTGACATAGACATATTTGCGCTGATGGAAGTAGACAATGAAATTGATCAGGACGATGGAGATGAGAAAGAGAAAGAAAAGGTGGAAGCTGAGCAGGACTTACTAATTCTAGAGCAAGTATTGTTAGGCAATGAAAATGATGAGGACGATGGAGATGAGGATGAAGGAGGAGAGGTGCAATATGACAATGTTGATAGTGAGGACGACACCTATGATCCAGACGCCGCCGATCGTGAAGAATATTTCTAGTGCATGTAATACTATATTAGTACTATTATTATTATTATTATTATTATTATTATTATTATTATTATTATTGCAATCATGTTTTATTCATTTTGCATCTTTTCATAAGTACTTACAATTTATAATTTAACTGTGCTAATTGGTTTACTCTTTGAAATTGTAGGGACTCCCAAAATGCCGGGCGGAAGATAGTCCCGGCGTTCGGTCAACTCCCTCTACATGAGGGAGCGCTCACCACCACCCACTGAGGAGGACCACCCCTTGTCGGAGCCAGTGACGAGGAGGGCGAGGAGAGGCCGCCATCAGAGGACCGTGCAGCCGGCTTCCACCCCGTCGGTGGAGGAGGAGGACGACCAGCAGGTGGGCCTCGACACTGCAGGAGGTGGCACTTCCTCTGACGAGGCGGACCCCGAGGCGGCGTTAGCGATAGTCGGGGGATCCACTTCCACTGCCACAGGCTCTACCTCGTCAGGAATCTACTTGCGTGGGCCCTTGAAGCTCCCGACGGGGCCAATCCCACTAGCCCGGCGTCCCGTGATTCGACCACATGGCGATGAGTAATTATTATTTCAGTACCATTTCATATGACATGTTGAAAATCGAATTGGACACTAACAATTCTTCTTAATGACTCTTGCAGCAACTGGGAAGTAGTGTCCGGAAAGGGGCGCCACATCAACGGCACCATGGGCCTTCTGATTCGGAAGCACTACCCTGGCATGGTCACGTATGCCGGGGTGACTTCACCACCCTAGTCGTGGGACCACTTCTACGCCGCCGTAGACAGCGACTACGGCACCGTTGCGGCGCGGATCAAGCACGAGTTCTGGGTAAGTGTTTCTAGTTCACTCTCAATTGGTTAATAATACTACGCATTCATTGGTCGTTCTTGAAATAATGAAATAATACATGATGTCTCTATGCAGGACTACTACACGTGCGACCCTGGGTTTGAGGACCGAGCGGCACAAGTGCAGGACAGGGTCTGCAGGTCCCGACTCGCGGACCTTTAGTACGAGACGCGGCTCTAGTGCATCGTCAACTACCACGCCAACGTCCTTGGTGTACGGCTGAAGAAGAGCGAGACCAGGACCATGACGCTCACCAGAGACTAGTACCTCTTGGTAAGTACGAAACATCAATGCAGGACTCCTTCCATGAAGAATAGGTAGCCCTCATTCTATATTCTGACATATCAATAATTTGTTGGCATGCAACAATGTCCTATATGGTGCTCCAGGCACCGCCTTTGCTGGGAGGCGATAGTGGACACAAGGTCCGCCGGGACTGCCGCCTGCAGATGGGTGGGCCGGCACACCACCAGGGCAACCGGAGCCTCAGCTCGCGCCCCTAGACTTGGGTAATCTTCTTTATGTTTTCATCTTTATTTATTCTAATGCTCAAATTCATGTTATTTGTAATCATCTTTGTGTTTCCCCAGCAGTCCCAGACACACCAAGGCCAGGATTGCAACGAGTTCATGGCGTTCGCCATGGCACACAAGGACAAGACGATGGCTCTTGACGTAACCTACAACCTGGCGGATGGCCCTGAGGCGTACACCAACCCGAGCGTCTACACCAAGATCAGCGCGCGAGTACACCTCGGCAGCTCGCGAGCGCCATGGGGAGGACTTCAATCCGGCCACGCAGCCCCTGGACACGGACCTCCTGATGAGGCTAGGTGGAGGGAAGCAGCACGGCAGGTACTGGATGGCGGACAGCACAGTCGACTCCGCCTCTGTTCCCAACCTCGCTGAGATTCGAGCAAGGAGCACGGGCTCCTCCGTCCCCATACGCCCTCGGCGGCAGAGCTCACAGCAGCAGAAGGCGGAACTCCAGGTGAGTACTATTTCATGCGTCGATCACTGCTGTTACACATTTACCTAGCATTTGAGTTGTTCGAACATTGCGTGTGAATGTTGCAGGCCTCTGTGCGGAGGTTGGAGGCCCAGCAGGCGGCCCAGGCGGAGGCCCATCGGCTCGAGATGGAGGTTGTAGCCGCCCAGAGGGCGGCTGAGGAGCAGAGGATTCGGGACATGTTCAGCTTCATGTCGAGCCTTCAGGTCTTGCCAGGTGTGGTCGTGCCCCAGTCGCTGCTCACTCCAGTTGTGCCACCTGCTCCTCCTGTTTTTGGGACCCCGGTGAGTATGTCTGGTTTTTTGTTTACTCCTTCAGCTTATGCGGTCCTCATGCAGATACTCATGAATTTGCTTCTCTTTGGTGCAGCCACAGTCGGTGGGTTCAATAACCCGACTCCTCAGGGTGGCCCTTCGCCACAGGGCGGGTGGCCAACTGGCCCTTCACAGCCCGGGCACTCCGCTCCACACTCCGGGTGGCCAAGATGGCAGTAGGTTTCGTTCGTTCCTCTCTTCCAGTTCGTATGTCACTTGTGTTGGACTTGTGTTGGACTTAGACTTATTCGTATGTCACTTGTGATGGATTATGACTTCGATGTGATGGATTATCGACGATATTTATGTATGTTATGCATTATGTACGATCTGTGTAACTGTATGTGATGGATTGTGTATGTGATGGATTATGATGTATCTGTGATGTATCCTATGCTGTGTGTGATGATATATATGTGATTTGATTATTTGTGTTGATGGAAAATAAAAAAAACAGCATTTTCAGCCTCTTTGTCGAGTGTTTGTCGAGTGCCAGTGTTGCACTTCCCGTGTTTGCCGCAAAGAATTTTTCCAAAAAAATAAAAAATACTCTTTGCCGAAAGTGCCGGTTGGGAGGCACTCGGCAAAGAATTTTTCAAAAAATAAAAAACCTCTTTGCCGAGTGCCGTCCGGGACACTCGGCAAAGAATTTGCAAAAAAAAGAAAAAATTCTTTGCTGAGTGCCCGCCGTCCCAAAGACTCGGCAAAGAAAATCAACGGTAACGACTTCAAAATCTTTTTGCCGAAGTGCGGGTTTGGCACTCGGCAAAATCTTTGCCGAGTGCCCGATATCCGGCACTCGACAAAGAGACCTTTGCCGACAGGTTCTTTGCCGAGTGCGCTTTACCGAGTGCGGCACTCGGCAAAGCCTTTGCCGAGTGCAAAGGTGGCTTTGCCAAGTGCTCGGGGCACTCGGCAAAGCAACAGTTTCCTGTAGTGTAACTTACATCAACTAGTGAGATGGAACTAGCGGCACAATCTAATATTAACACAAAGTCACAAACATGTATAATGATGATGAGACTAATTTAAATTGGCTAGGATGTCAAAGGGGGTTGGTGTTGCTAGCAGCAACGACGTTCCCTTAAACTACTAGAGTTAGCTTCCCACTTCGAAGTTCGCTAACCATCAGGGAAAAAATGCAGGAGTAAGTATCATGACAGTTTCAAAGGGTAAAGTATTGTGTTATGAGGATAGTTTTGATGGTTTAAATCTTCTATGTTGAATACTATAAGGTTTTAGATAACATTTGTGTCAATACACGAAGTGGCTAGAAAGAGAAGAGTTTTTTTACTTCCAATTTGATCTGGAATCTTTGCACGTAGCTTCTATTAGGCAACTCTGCCAATGAGAACAATATATATAAGAGAAGCCAGGTAGGTGGGGAGAGGGGCAAATTAGGTGGGATAATTGCACATTGATGAAATATAGCAGCACTATAGGAATAGTGTAACCATGTTGAGTCATGATTTTACCACAGTTGAGGCTAGCCCGTCATATGGTGACGCTGAAGTGCAAAGCCACATGATCAGTTTAATCTAAGGCGAAGCTAGATACTCCCTCTGTCCCATGGGCTTTGTTGTTGGAAAACCGTGTCTCCCCTCACAAACACGCTTCCCGGACGACATACTCAATGGGACGGAGGGAGTAGACCACTAGACGTCTAACAAGCATCAAACTTTCAGTCATATGCTAGCTAGCGTCAAACTCTCATTTTTCCCGGTTGGAAGATCGAAGCACAATTAGCTAGCCCACGTACGTCTAGAGTTAATAAGCGAGAGGAAGGAGAAAAAGCTTGTCCGCGAGATATATATCTAGTAAATTTTTTTTTAAAAAAAGGAAACTTAGTTATTCAGTTATTTAGCATTTTAATAATAATAATAATAATAATAATAATAATAATAATAATAATCATCATCATCATCATCATCATCATCATGAAATGAAATATATATAGTCAATCAACCGAACGTAGCTAGCCGATGGGCTGTCTCGATCGATCGTTCCTGGGCGCGTGACCGACCGGCCGGTTTTAAGATGGGTGGATGCATGGGCGTAATCATCGCATCACCCTGAATCGACGATCAACTGCTGCTGCTGGTGCCATGCATCAACTAGCTAGGAAACCAACCAACCCTGTCTGCCCGGCCCATTTCCATTTTTCATTTAGGTAGACCAGCGTAATCTATTTTTGTTATAGTATCACAGATGATGCATCATCCTGGAAAGGAAGGAACGCCGAACGCCAGGAGAGGGCCCCCCGGCCCGACGGTGGTCGTCCACGTCAATAGCCTACATGGACAGCAAGGCCAAAAAAGAAAGTGGCATGCATGATTAGAGCAACTCCAACTCAACATGTAAATTGGACCCCTAGGGTCCTTCTATTACTAGGGACTTGAAACTATATTTTGAGAGTCCTCCTAAAATAGGATCTAAATAGGAGGGCCACTGAAGTTGTTTTTTTACTTAAGCTCCTAAAAATTAGAATAGGGACCTGTTTAGGAGGTCCACTTTGGAGTTGCTCTTAGGCAATCGGGATCCCCACACCACCACCACCCCCCCGGCCCGATGATGATGATACAGAGGTTGTCTCTCTGCTGGCTAATGTGATGTTTAAGTATGGTTTATTTGAAAAATAAGGAAAGCCTATACAAAGACACCTTATTACTTTAGTAGGTAATCATCCTTTTCTAGCCCAATGATGATTGATATGTTGGCAAATCAGAGATGTTGGGATAAGAGTCTAGTTAGCTCATAAGTCCACATACATTTACTGCATTTTCATATACTATAATTATCAAGGTGCATAATCCTGCGGCTGAGATGAGATGAGATGACCTGTGCATTGCATGCATGCCTAGTAGTCATCATTAAATTTAAACTAGTGGAAAGCGCGCTCCTGCGCGCCTGGCTGAGTATATATGGGATAGTTCTTACCAAAGCATTAGATGCATATTTCACATTAATGAACGTGCAGTGGGTTGCTAAGTATATAATTATACAGATGGTGAAGAAATAAAAAGATTGAACAAAGAAGCTATTGATGAGGAGCTAGTGTAGTGCCCAAGGAGTTCTGTGGATATGTCCCTGCATCGTTCTCTTTTTTGTTTCAGCTGATGCCAGGTGTGTCTATTAATCAGTGTCTTTGAATCTCTGTCATCCTAGGTGCCTAGATTTTGCAGAAATTCAGCTGCACCTAGAAAGAACCAAGTCGATATTGGAACAAAATGTTTACTGGGGAGTTGGAGAATTGACTGGTCAATATTTCGATGAGAGAGCATGATCTATACCGACGATTGAGAATTTTGTTTGAGTTGAGACGATCACAGCAGGTGGTAACTTGAATGGCTAGCGACGCATATTTAGACAACATTGTATTTGTAACGAAGGAAAGCCATGTATTGAGCGGATGAGTTGCATGTTAGCCTGCAGGAAGCAATGAAGCGAATAATATTTCAGAATAAATGCATCAATTCAGCTGTACTTATAAAGAACCCGTGGGAAAGTGGTCAAAGAATTATTAATTCAGAATAGAATGTTCAGTATGAGACCAAGAAACATTTCGACAAACATTCAGACTAAATATGTGCAATAATCGAAATTCTTATCCTTGCAAGTTTTGTGACTACATGACCTAGTTGAAAGCTGCTTGGCATAATCAACATAGAATCATTTCTTAATTAAAAGTTGTTATTATAACAACCTTTTGGATAAGCTGTGCATAATCCCTTTTTGGCACATATATAGTACACTTCATCTAGCAATAGCTGATAACATTGTTCAATTGGCCACATTGTAAACTAAGTTGCATAGATGACATGGTATAATCAAATAGTTATGCCGTACATCATCAAGATTTTATTCAAGAAAAAGAAACAAGGAAAGGCTGATGAAAACAACAGGTAAGAATGCATGGGCATTTGAGATCTATGTTATCTATAGTGACATGAATGTTGTCTCGATCTTTGTGCTATAAATAACTTATAAAGCGATCAACAGTATCATACATGTTAGAAATCAAATGATTTATTTCAGTAGGTCATATTATGTGGAAGTGATGAAAGGTATTACTTTAGTATATGGTTGGCATGCGACCAAGAAACAATCGGACTAAATATGTGCGTTTGGAAATCCCTAGCTTTGCAAGTTCTCCGTGACTACATGTAATTGGAAGTTGGGCTGGCATAATCGACATAGAATCATTTCTGAATTAAAAATTGCTTGGCGAGCTTGTAAAATAAGCCTAGAATCAGCTTTGATAACTTTATCAAACAGACCCACCACATTTAGAGAATCAACGTACCTAAAGGTAAGACAGACTTTACATTTTCATAGTACACATAAAAACGATTTGGAACCTAGAGAAAGGTACGATAGCCCAAATGTAAATCCACATGGTTCATTGAGGTTTTACCATGATCATTAGAGGTCGCCACGGGCAAATAAAGCAACCAAAGACAGGCAAGGTAGCCGATGACGGCAATTTGAGTGGTAACACTTGGATCCACACAAAAACAAGCATTAATCCGCAAATCAATGTATATAGCAGGGACCCAAAAAATTTCCCCGAAATAATCTAGTCCTTGTCAAAACAAACATAAATGGGGGAGACAATGTGATTATACCTCTCCTCAATCAAGAACAAAGATTCAACAGAAGATCCTCCATTCCACGAATCCACCGTGCCATTGCGCCCCTGCAGAGTAATGACCTTTTAAAAACCGATTAAACAAAGATTCAGTGACGACAAACCAACACACAAAAGACTTGTTAAATCCCTTTTAGGCTTCTAAAGTTGTACAACTATTCCACTGAAGCTGAAATATGCACTACACAATCTTTATCCGAAATAACACCGAGAAGCTAATTAAAGAAGAGGGAAAACCATAATGTGATGGATCAATCAAATAATTGTATTTAGTAATTCCTTTGAGGTGCCAATGTCATCCCCTGTATGTCAGTTATTTAGGACAACTAATTAGTAATAAAAATGAATAAAAATGAAGTCTCAAAAAAAAAACGCGACAACATATATGTTGTAGTTCACTACCCAAGTTCAACAATGTATGAGATGACAGGGAGTGAGGAGCGCTGATCGATCAAGTTCAAGAAGACAGAGACAATGTTAAAGGTTAGGCCTATAGAGCTATACTTAGGACAATCTATCATCAATGCATCACACTTTTAATCATAGACTTGGGTACTTTGAAACCACATCTAAATAAAATTGTAACATTGAAGACACTATAAATACCTCTTGTGTTATTACAATATTGGGTAATTTCAAAAGTGCAAACAGTGTAGAAGCAGCTTGGAACCGCATATAGCATGGGATAATTCCAGGAGCATCGATACCTACATGAAACAACCTGAGTCTTGAGGGATGCACATTGTGACTAACCTTGGTAAGGCTGAGCCATGGTCTTTGTGGTAGGTCATTTGCTCACTTTCTAAAATTTGCCCATAACTGCAATCTTTCATTCTCTCGAATCAACATCGGAAAAAGAAATCAAGAAAATAAGAGACAAATAGTGAACGATGAAAGGAAGGGGTTAAGGAAATTTTGCCTACTAGTTGCTTGTTCTAGTCTTCCCCAAATTCAGTAATGAGTAGTCCTATGGTTCTTTGTACCGTAGACCTGTCATCAAACCCTCTCGAGTGCCGGTCTCATTGCATGGATCGCTAATTTGTTGTGCAATGGAGGCAGCCGGCCATCAGTTCCCCCCGCACAAAGCATAGAAGAGGAAATATGCAGCTGGTATTGTAAATGAAGATTCTATGTAATTGCTATATACATTGGATCTACATTTGTATATCGTTTCGAATAAAAAGAGAGAAGGCAGAGGAATTTTCTGAGAAATAAATTAAGAACCCTTACCAACCAAAGATTAACTTTATTTTCATAGTGACCAAAAGTTTTCCTTTTCCTAGAATCCTAATGCTCTGTTATAAAATTGTAATGCATACAAAAGATCTAATGTTGGATGTCTACCGGGCAGAAATGCTTGGCAGCCCCAACCTTTACTTGCATCTCCGAATGTGGAGACACCCTCCGGTCCCTCATATGGTCATATCGCAACGTGCTTGCTACTTGAATGGACTCCCTGGAAACAACAGGGGAGAGTAGCTTCAATGAAGCGTAGTGGAAAAAAAAGAAGGGCAGCTAACATAGGGACTCTTTTGAGTGTAAAGCAAGAGCATTTACCTTAGTACTCCCTTGCTTTGGGAAACCATCATTTTATAGGTTTCTAGTAGTACCACAATACTAGATCTGTAAAAATCTCCAAAAAAATACTGCATCTATAAACGTGTCCTAGGCAATAATTCATCAGTCAAGTAATTTCACCGATGCAAATTCATATGTTGCCAAAGTTTTAGGTGCCTCAGAAACAAAGCAATCATCACTCATTCATCAACCCGGAGCTTCAAGGCATGTTGACAAATGGGTTACTTCTAGCAATTGTATAAGTGATATGTCATGTCATGCCCAGTACCTCACAAGCGGATGAACGTCAGATCATATACTTGAGTAATGGATATGGAATTTTCATCATAGGCCAAAGGAGGGGGGGGGGACAAATGGAGAAGTATATATAGTTATCAACATGGTGTTCAACTCAACGGTCTTGTACCATTGATAAGCAGGATAGGCATGGCTAACAGCCAACCGACATTAAATTGGCATATCAAATCCCAGTAAGACAAATGGCATGTAGCACTCAACTAATTCTTTCTCATATAGTAAGTTGACATTTCAGTAAAAGCTATATTTTTTATTTTCCGTGACTGTCCGAGTTTTAGGGATTGTCATCGTCTGCTGTTATTCAAGGGAAAATTAAAAAAGAGGACAAATAAATTAGGCCTGCTGAATTAAACCAAACTATATGCATGGAATGGAAGCATTTAAAAGACAAGACACTCAATGCTGGTGTAAAGATTAAACGGGGAAAAATTGAACAGCTAAGTAAAAAAAATACATATATGTTCCAGTCAATCTTTACACCAGCAGATCAAATAAAATACAATCATAATATATATGGACTAAAGATTTAACAATTCCACCCAAAATAAAATATACTCGAGGCAATCAGCCAGAGCTCATCTAGATATAAGCATTAGTTAAATACACCTTCCAAAAATTTGTGCGGATTCAAAATAATATGCACATCAGGAAGCATCATCAACACAAACTGTTAGCAAAAAGATGAGGAAAACCAGCTAGGGTTTCTTTGGAGCATAGGTGTACAAAGTGAATGTGCATATGGATTGCCGCCCCCAGCGAAGGGTAGCGAGCCTCCATGAGCACCGGGAAGGGAGATCCGCTGGAAGAGGTAAGGAGGGAGAGGGCGTGAAGCAAACCGACGAGGGAGCACCGCGTGGACCGCCGGGAGCAGGTCGCGCATGGAACCATGGGGCAGCTGCCCCCGCGGCAAGCGGGGCGAGGTCTCCCGCGCCCGCGCCAAGGCCAGACCGGGGGCAGCCACCACCGGAGGCTGCTCGGACAAGGCCGCGCCCTCCGCCCAAGCCGCGCTGCGTGGAGGTGGCCGCGTTCGCCACCACATCGGGAGAGAGCGAGAGGATGGGGTGGAGCGGGGGGGGGAGGGGGCAAGGGCGGGCGAGAGCGGCGGCGGCGGAGCACCGCCTGGGGGGCCACCCGTTGCGCCCGGCGCAAAATCCGGCGAGGGTCACCGTCGCCACGGCCGTGCCGCGCCGAGGACGAGCGGGTGGGAGGGAGGGGGGGGGGGAGAGGAGGCCCTCCGCCGCCGCCGCCGTGCCCCGAGAAGAGAGAGGGAGAGGGAGGGGAGGGGGCCGCCCGCCGCGCCGCCCATCACGGGCGCGGTCGCCCCTCCGCTCCCACCTCGGGAAAGAAACGAGGGGAGGAGGTGGGGAGGCCGGTTTTTTTTTTTTTTTTTTTTGAAGCTGAAGCCAGAAGCCGGTGAAGCGAGACCGAGCCGCTTCCGGCGGAAGCTGCTCCTAGAAATTTAGGCCATAGATCTAAGGATCGGACGGTCCAAAGTATTTTAAGTGACGTGGATGCTGGTTCCTTTAAGGAGCTTCTTTCAATTTAAATCTTTAAATTAAGCACAGGCAATATGTATTATTGATCGACGTCAAATAAAAAGCATATTCGGTTGTCTCAATTATATGTATACAGTATGATACAGAAGGCGAAGATCGGGAGCTGCGTCCTAACGACGAGACAGCAATGTTGCGGCGCGAGTCACGTACGGAAAACTGCCTTACGGAAAACTGCCTTGTTAGTTTTCTTCCGGTCCGGTGCATTGCAGTGAAGGCATAGCTGCATAAAACACATTAACACCTACCTGTTGCCTGTTTTTTTTCATTCATTTTTCACGACCGGTGATGGGTCCATGGCCACGAGATGCATGCGGATGCGCGAACCGACTCGACTGTTCCTTCGTGGAGGCAAGGCGATCTGACTGCCAGGTTTTGAGGCTGCGGACGAACAGAGCAAAACCAAAAATCGGAAGTCGATGCCTTGCTGAAGGAGATGGAAGACACCGGCCGGAGCTTTGCAGCTTATGAATTAATTAAATTACATTAGTAGAGATTGTAATAGATCAGCTCGTGCATGTGTTTGTCTAATATCCCACGATAACCGAGTGGAGAAATGGCTTATCGTCGGAGCTTAAGAAGATCGTAGACATCGATTGTGACCTTGTTCATAGCTAATATATGAAGCTCTTTAATAAAAAAACATATATGAAGCTCCGGCTCCCCACCACCAAAAAAAAAAAAAAAAAATGTTCCTTCATGCACAGCCACACAGGAGCACTACTCCCGTACTCCTACGAGTCATGAATGGTGTACTACCCAGCAAATCTGGATATTGACCTTTATGACCAGAGATCCGCCGACTGGTGGTGGTGCCGCCGCGTGCACGCGTCCCGAGGAGGGCGGCACATGCATGCCTGGTGGTGGACGGTGGCGCTGCTGACGCAGTAAGGCTAATCTCAATGGATGTTTCGTCAGTTCCGTTTAACGTTCTTAAACCTGTGGGCACAAGCACAATAGGATTATGGTAGAGGCATGACTATAAAAGTTTCGTAGGGAGTCGCGGAGAGAGAGTTTCATGAGGATGAAACTAGTTTCCGCATTGCTTCCAAAATTGAGCGTGCGATGAAAGCGTCTCTACGAGCATAAAAAAGTACGAGTGCACAGACCAGCCTAAGTGGCGTTGCTACTGTACTATACCGGCGCGTGAGGACTGAGGAAGGGACAGGACTAGTAATAAAGTGGTGTGCGCCTGAGCCACGGCGCCGCAGTTAATTACTCCTACTAGTATAAGTAGTAATTAAATTATTAAGTAGCACTGCAAGGTGATCCCAGATTTACTGAAGCGAAGCACATGCATATGGCAGAGAAGAGAAGGCGTCGTCAGACTCCGTTTAACGTTCTCAACCCGGCACAAGCACAATAGGAGTATGGTAGTGGCATGGCATGCCGCTGCTTACGTAGACACACGTAGGAGTCGTCGCGGAGACAGCAGTGACAGTTGTCGACGGCTAGTTGGGCACAGGGCACTTGGAGCGTCTAAAAGCGTCTCTACTAGCACTTGCGTGGGGAAAGTACGAGTACACTCTTTTCCTACTTTACGTGGTAAAGCGAGCGATTAGTAGTACTCGAGACACGGTAGGGCCGGTGGGTGCAAAGCGGGGCGAGGTGTTTGTGTGCAAGTGCACTACTGCAATCCATTCGACCATTCCAATGAGACCGAGAGCAAATAAAAGGCTCTCCTTCCGTTGCATGATCGTGGCTTTGTCACAAGGAAGGGGAAAAAGAGCATGCTAACCCCACCACCGCACTAAGTGAGTGTGATGAGTGAGCAGCCTCCGACCTCCGTCCCGCGTCCCTCCCTAGTCCCTAGTATAGATTGACATACCAAAAATACGGAGCACAGCAAAACAATAAATTAATAAAATAAAATATTAAAACATCTAGAGGAAGAGATAGAGAGAGAGACGTGGGAAAGCAAGGAAAGGGCCGGCCCATCCGCCACCGCCAGGGGGTCAGCCAGGGGCCAGTGCGGACCCCACCGACGCGACGGTTCCAACGTTCCGTCCACTAATAGTCTGTATTGTACTCCAACGCTGCAGCGCATGAGCACGGGAGAGGGAGGGAGAGGCCAAACATACGCATCACCCCATTGATTATTGACGACGACGATTTAAACAACAATCGCAAGGTAGTAGGAGTACTCCATACACACACATACGGGTTTGGTGAGTTGCATGTCCAACACGCCTTTGGTTTGCCTTAACAACCACCACTCACCTCCGACTGACTCCCAGTGTCTGTCTAATCACTCGTGATGCCGCCATGCCTTTCAGCGCGAGCACAGCGACGCAATCAAGGAACCCGTGACGTAGCAGGTCGCTGCTGCCTACGACGAGGCTAGTACGGCGGCACAGCAACAGCGTAGCCGCCGGTAGCCGCGGCCTCCTACTCGATCCCGTACCCGTTGCGTTGGCCGGTCTCCGTCCGCGTCTCCGGTCTCCTACTGGCGCTTGCCCTGGCGGACAGGCTAACCGACCCGACCCGACCCGACACACACGAGTAATCAAGGGAGAGAGCAACCGCGCGCCATCATTGCGGGCCTTGCGGCGCGGCCGGCCTCGCCGCCAGTTCCCTCGCCACACGCGTGCGTGCGCGCGCGCACAAATAATCACGAGGCCCCCGCGGCACCATCATTCTGCATTCCATCCACTGGCGCGGGCGGACTCCTCCTCCTCTCTCTCTCTCTCTCTCCTTCCCTTTCCTCACGCACACACCCCGGTGGTCGTCAGTTCTCGCAACGGCCGCAGCAGACCACCCCCTCCTCTTTGCGCCTCCAAGCAGCGACAAAGAGGGAGAAGCCAGAGCGAGGGGCGAGCAAGGATCCGCCGGGCCATGGAGCAGTACGAGGTTGTGGAGCAGATCGGCCGGGGCGCCTACGGCTCCGCCTACCTCGTCCTCCACAAGGCCGAGCGCAAGAGGTGAGTCATTCGTCTCGCTCCCCGGCTGCCTTCTCCTGCTCTGCTTCCTTCGACATGCTCCGGTTCCTGACTCCTCCCCTCTCTGTTGCTTGCTTGCCCGCCGCCTCCGCCGCCGCAGGTACGTCATGAAGAAGATCCGCCTCTCCAAGCGGAACGACAAGTTCCAGCGGACCGCTTACCAGGAGGTAATAACAACATGAGCATCCGACCTAAACCCTTCTCCGATCCATTCACCCCGGCCCCCATTCCAGCACCAAGCAGACTCGTTCCAGATTGCCTCGCCGACCTTGTCCATGCGGGCATCCGGCCTGCGTCTGCTGCTGCTGCAGCAGTAAAAAGTAAAATAAAATGGAAATTGTTGATCCATCCATGGGGTGGGGAAAAAACTCTGTGTTTACTTCGGCTCTTTTCGTTTTTCTGGCTTTCCGCTCTGTGAGGCGAAACAATTGACACGCCTGCCACCCGCAGATGTCCCTGATGGCAAGCCTCAGCAACCCGTACATCGTCGAGTACAAGGACGGATGGGTGGACGAGGTACGAACAAACATCCTCCTGTGCCAAATTCAATTCGCCCAATCCGAATGAACTCCTCCTAATCATGCTACATCCCGGCACGTTGTCGCGTCGACTGCGAACTCAAAATTGGATTTATTCGGTGGTTGTAGGGGACCTCCGTCTGCATTGTCACGAGCTACTGCGAAGGAGGGGACATGTAAGCTACCACCCCCCTCCCTAACTTCTCAGTTTACCTTTTTTTTTTCTTTTCCTTATCCTTTTCCTTTTTGGTGCTGGTAAAATGGAATTCAGTTTTACTAACTGCATATATAATAATGTCCTGAATTATTGCTCTCACTGGAACCACAGGGCCGAGAGGATCAAGAAGGCAAGGGGCGTCCTGTTCTCAGAAGAGGTAACAAACAATACTGTATAACTGTATTAAGTAAATGAAATCGTACTAGAGTACAGTATTTATTAATTTACAGCTGCACAAAAGCAGTAGAAATTGCTTCGACCCTAAATTTTTATTTCTTTGATGCCAGAGGGTGTGTCGGTGGTTCACCCAATTGCTCCTCGCCCTTGACTACCTGCACTGCAACCGCGTGCTCCACCGTGATCTCAAGGTAGGGACAAATTCGTCTGTTCCCACACAGGTTCGTAGGTCTATTTCGTCAGGTATCAGTGTCACTGAACATTTTCCTCGTGTCCTGCTGCCCTGCAGTGTTCCAACATTTTATTGACAAGGGATAACAATATCAGACTCGGTAAGATGTGAAGTGCGGAATTACTGAGTCTGTCTTTATCAGATATTATGTATTTCTTTTGCATGAGTGAATAATAATTTACCCTCTCTTTGACAGCTGACTTTGGGTTGGCAAAACTGCTCATGGAGGACCTTGCCTCGTCGGTAGGATTCACCCTTTTCATTCATTTTTAATGTAAATAAGTAAATAGTACCGACAAAAACACATTTCTGGGTAGGAATTAGGAAAATGAACACAGCTCTTCCACTAGTCAAATTCCACACTGAATTACTGACATATATTTACAGCAGTAAATTCTACATGATGTTGTCACCAGTATGTCTGTATGACATTTGATACTCAGTGACGTTATTTACAGTTTTAGAAAAAGTGACATTATTTACAGCTGATGTTAACAAAAAAAGTAACATGAAAGGAAAAAGGCCATTCTAAAAAATATTTGGCACCATTTCAGCATATCCCCACTAGAATATCCTGACCCCCAATAACATGTTAAGTAATGTTGTGACATAAAACCCATACTGCCTTGTCACTGATAATTTTAACGTCTATAATATTTCAGGTTGTAGGAACCCCAAACTATATGTGCCCAGAGATACTAGCAGACATACCTTATGGATACAAATCTGATATATGGTCACTTGGTAAGCTCCTCCTGTGCCACGTCTCTTAAAGTTTGTTTCTGGTATTGTATTATGATGTATTGCAGAATTAAGCATCTTTGGATACCTTCTTCTTTTTTACCGTCAGGTTGCTGTATGTTTGAGATTTTAGCACACCGGCCTGCATTTAAAGCTACAGTAAGTGCTCATACAACACAGCTGAAAAACGCAATACTTCAACATATATACATGTCTTGGTCTCTTGGAAAGTCATGAAACATTTTTTCCTTTGTTGTTTTTGAAGGACATGGCAGCATTAGTCAACAAAATAAACAGATCCTCAATATCTCCAATGCCCCCAATATACTCATCAGCACTGTGAGTTGTAATTTTTTTTTTGTGATTGGCCAATTATATAGATTAGAAAAAATATACTAAACTTGAGCCTTTCTCCCCCCCAGGAAGCAGATAGTGAAGAGCATGCTAAGGAAAAATCCAGAACATAGGCCTACAGTAAGTCTAAAAAAGTCAGCTAACTGTTTCAGTCATGGCCTCAGGGGTGCTGACACATGGTTAACATTCCTTGAAAATTTTACAGGCTGGGGAGCTGCTGAGGCATCCACATCTGCAACCATATCTGGCTGAATCATGCAGCTGTTCGCCGATCTATCTTCCAGTGAAGCCTAACAAAAGTAACCTGGTAGACAAGCAATCAAAGAAGCCAAGCAGTGGCAGAAAGCGAACTGTCAAAGCCAATGGATCCAATGAAACATTAGAAAATGCAGCAGAACACACTGTGGAAGCAAGAGACAGCTCCACGAACTTTTCAGATGTATCAACTATTGGTACCCAGGAAGCCTTGATTTTGCAAATGCCTGTGGATCTTGATGCCAAATCCAAAGAACAGCAGAACAGTGATGTTTTATCATTTCAGCATGCAGAGGAAAACTTGGTAGGGACAACTGATCGACAGATCGATGCGACCATACGTCTTAAAGCTATAAGAACCAGTAATGTTAAAGAGGAGGCCCCAGTCACTGTTGCAAATCAAAAGTTTAATGAGGCGCCAATACCAAATGAGGAATTGACAATTGGAGTAGTGCAAGAACAAAGGAAGGATGTGAAGCCACGCTCTTATCCGGCAGCAAAACCAGAATTGTGTGACACAACTGTAACAGAGGAATCATCGCCGATTAGCACACTAAAATTGGCGCATACAGAGAGCGCACCTGCTGAGTGGGATCATCTGAACATAGTTCAGCAGAGAGCCGATGCCCTGGAGTCACTCCTCGAGCTCTGCGCGAAGCTCCTGGAGCAGGAGAGGCTCGATGAGCTCGCAGGTGTTCTTCGGCCATTCGGCGAAGGAGCCGTGTCATCCAGAGAGACGGCAATATGGCTGACCAAGAGCCTGATGACTCCACCAAAGTTTGGAGAGTCCCCGACAAAGCTTGTGTAACAGCGATTCATTTGAGTAATCTATTTTTCGAGTGCCATTTCGAGAGTGTACATAGCTTCAACAGAATTCAAGATTGCTGTGCTTACCGAGGCTTGAGGTTTATTTATCTTTATGTACATGGTTTGCATGCCACCAGCCATTGTGAACGCTGACTATTTATTTATCGCCTTTTTTTTTATTATTGATGTAGCCTGAGCATAATGTCTGCTTCTGCGAGTGTTGGAAAACAAAAATAATGGAAATCATTCCGACTCCATTTCTGTTTACTCAGCCTATACGGCTATACCAACTGGAATGATTAAATGGAAGCATAACAGCTGCAGGTATGCTGAACCAAGGAACAGATAAGGTTATGGAATTCTGATCTGGAACTAGGATCCCGTGTACGTACAATAGAAAATGGGCACTGCCTCAAGATGTCACGTCATGTCACAAAGTGAACCAGCGGTGCAGAATTCCACAAGACCATGAATCATCATATCCTGGCTGCCGGTCGGTAGGAGGCTGGCAATCATGGAGAGTATTCGAGTGTGATCTTGGCTTGGCTTGAATCCTGTCTGTACATCAAACTCCGTTTTCTGGACAGGCTTGCCATCCTTTTTCCGTGAAAGGAGCATTTGCCGTGCTTGGAAGAAAAATCTCTCTGTACTTGGTGCTTTTGCATTGCACAAGTGAATATTATAGGAAACGCCGCGCCCATCTGTCATCTCCGCTGTCCTTGTGCTGTACTGGCACAACCATGCTTCCAAGACAGGGCCAAGCTAACAAGTGACAACCCATCATCATCCCATGATTGCTCCAGCGCACCAGGAACAGGAATGGATCGCTGATGCCTCGCTCTGGAACTGGGAATCCGGATGAGAACGGCGCAGTCCCGTTCGTTGGCTGGCGGCGACCGCGCCTTCAGGTTAGGCGAGCAGGCCGCAAGAGGCGTTGCTCTTCCGGATTGGGCCTTTGACGGCGCGGTCCATGCTTGGGCTATTAGTAGCCCATTAGTATTTCTCAAAAAAAAAAGGTAGCCCATTAGTAAGTCTGGTTTCGGTCCATTGTGCAAGGCCATGGAAGGATGAAGGAGCCTTTGCCGTGGTTGGAAGCAAGGAGGGAAAGAAAAAGAGAAGGGAACGCCGCACTCGTCTCCTCCGTTGTGGCCCGTCCGAATGTCTCTATTGCTTTCTGCGCGTGCGCATGTGAGCTTTTTTGCTGAGATGTGCGCACTACAGCAAGCAGAACATCGAGTACATATACATAATGAGCCACAGCCAAAGGGATGTTATTTTCCAACTTAGATCGAGTGCATAATGAACCACGGGGATCATTTTGCTATTATTTCATTGTTTATTACTTCCGCTAGATTATTCTAGCAATATAACCGAACTGAAGAAAACAGCGACACGCCGCTAACGCAATCTTATAGGGCTACAACAACAGTCGACGGCCCAATTTCGCAAGCCCAGAAGCCAAAATTGACGGATCAGAGCAATGTCAGCAGGAACCAGGCAGAGAGGGGGCCGTTTCAAAGCCCAGAGCACAAGGCCCAGTCAAAACTCCAAACAATAGATCAACAAAATTTTAAATTTCGTAGACAAACTTCATCTCTCCAATCAAATTAGCTTTTGTACTGGTTGGGGTGCGCCACGCCTGCCAGCAGTGCAACGGCAGGACGACGCGCGGGGCCCCAGCGGCAAGCCACTGCATGTGGACCCTCCCCCACAAAAAATTAGTTGAATATCAAAGTGAACACATGGCTCACATATCAGATATCAAACTGATAAGAACAGATACTACACTTGATCTTAGCCAAAAGGCCGAGAAAGGTATGAGCTGACCTGGTGCCGCGTCCCTTGTTTTGTTTGCTGCTTCCCTTGGCGTTCCGCTCTCCGTAGCCGATGTGGTGCTAAACTGCCGTAACGAATAACGATGTCCCTCTCCAACAAACGCAGCGGCTGCGGGCAGGCAAGAGGCAACCATAGTCCAGACTTCAGAGCGATGAAAGCGAAACTGGGCCGTGTTCTATGGTTGGGCTTCGCATCGCGTCCGGCGGCCCATTGGTTGGGCTGGGCAGCAGCCTGTTAGCTCGTACGGTCCAGAGTCACAGACAGCCCGAAGAGCATCGATTCGTCGCCGACCGGGGCTGCTCCGCTCCTCGTCGTGAGCCCGTGACGCCGTCTCACAGCTACTCACTCACTCTAGCATTTGACATTTTTTTATATATAAATTTTGTCATCATCAGGCATGCATCGAATCATTGCCGAAGGCGACTAGTAGAAAGGATAGGGTATTACTCTCAAAGTAAGATTGGTAGATTGACATTGTTTGTTTGTTTTTTTTTTCTCTCTCAAAACAGAAGTGATAGTGATCACCATACATCAAGGCCATATTAAGGCCTTCCGCACTCGTCGTACTCTATATACATCCTCTAAAAGGAATCTTCTGTCCTAATCATCAAGATTTCATTCTCTATATCAATTTCTCCCTTTTCGTCATTCTCTATATCTCATACTTTATATCCCGTCATCAACATTTTTTTTTACTCATATCTATCCTATACATCCCATCTACAAGAATCGACAAGTGGGACCCACGGCCCACCCTTTTTCTCTCTCCCACCACCGGCCCGGCTCCCCCATCCTCGCTTCCTCCGCCCGCCTCTCCTCTCCCGCTCCTCTCCACGGCGAGGCACACGAGCCCGACGGCCGGCTCCAGGCGGCGGGCGGCGTGCTCCCCCTCTCCCCGCCCCCCGGAGCCGAGGAGAGGCGGCCCCGGCGTCTCCAGCCGGCGGCCGACGAAGCGAACTTGGTCGCGCGGAGCGGTCAGCAGGGAGCACCTGCTGCACCATTGGAGCATGCAGCCGTCGATCATTCGGTTCCTCTACAAACAAAGCACTGCTATATACTATTTATAAATATCTCGCATGCAGATTTGCTCTGTCTCAAAAATCGAGAAGGGGGGGGGGGGGGGGGGGGGGGGGGGGGGGGGGGGGGGGGGGGGGGGGGGGGGGGGGGGGGGGGGGGGGGGGGGGGGGGGGGGGGGGGGGGGGGGGGGGGGGGGGGGGGGGGGGGGGGGGGGGGGGGGGGGGGGGGGGGGGGGGGGGGGGGGGGGGGGGGGGGGGGGGGGGGGGGGGGGGGGGGGGGGGGGGGGGGGGGGGGGGGGGGGGGGGGGGGGGGGGGGGGGGGGGGGGGGGGGGGGGGGGGGGGGGGGGGGGGGGGGGGGGGGGGGGGGGGGGGGGGGGGGGGGGGGGGGGGGGGGGGGGGGGGGGGGGGGGGGGGGGGGGGGGGGGGGGGGGGGGGGGATAGTGACCATGGGAGACGGCGGCCGGCGGGCTCGCTGCGCCCGCGCCGGGCGGCGCTGCGGGGGGGGCCTGGCCGGGCGCTTAGTGCCCTCGGCGGCCATGGCGGAGCGCGTAGGGCCGGGGGCGGGCGCTGGGCGGCGGCGGCCCACCTCTCTTCCTCCCAGCGCCCCTCTCTTCCCCCCGGCGCCCACCTCTCCTCCTCCTGTTCCCCGGCGCGAAGGACTCCCCCGCCCGGCCGGGGACGGGGACGCGAGCGCTGGCCCGCCATAGCCACGCGCGTAGCGCCGACGGACGCTACGACGCCACCTTTGGCGTGCGGGCGGGAGAGATTCGCTGACGCGGCCGTTTCCCGGACAGCGGTGCGGCGTTTTCCATCCGGGAAAACGCTTCCCGTGTCGCTTCCCAGGACCCAGTGCGCATGGTCTAAGCAGGGAGCACCTGCTGCCAGTGCCAGGTGAGCATGCAGCCGTCGATCATTCGGTTCCTCTACAAAGCAAAGCACTGCTATATACTATTGATATAAATATCTCGCATGCAGATTTGCTCTGTCTGATAGACTGATCGACTAGTAGATTATTAGCAACAGTATCATCATATTTGTGGGAGTGGGAAGGTACGGTACGCATGTCGGGAATGGCAGGTGCAGCAGATCCAGGACAGCATCACACCGGGACGCCGGCGGGGCCATCCGCGTATCGCCGGGATGCCGCACGGAGCATCGCCGGCCGGCGGGGCCGACGACTGGGCCGAGCTGGGGCGCCGCCGCATGCCGGGTCGATACGTGTCGGGGGAGCAGCCTGCAGCTAGCAGCGCTACCTCATACTACCACCGTGATCGAATTGATGCGCTTGTGTTTATGCTTTGTTTATCTTTAATCAGATGGGCCCCAACGACCTCTGCATCCGGACTCGATCGATCTGAAAGTGAAAGGGATCCATCCATCTATCAGGTGCTGTGGTGTAGTGTGTAGCTTGATTAGCCACGAAGCAACAAATCCGGATTGGGTTTGCATTACATATATTCGCATGCATGCGTTGTTGCTCTCAATCTCCTGGCGGATAAGTACAGGAATAATAATAATATATATAATTGTGTGGACGAGGATAAGGCCATCATCGTTATGATCTCTGATAAGCTAAAGCTAAAACATTGTAGAAACTAGAAACAGTTGATTTTTTTATAATAAAAAAATACTATTAGCTTATAAGCTAAAATAACATTTTTAGCTGAAGTAAACAAGCTGATAGAAGAGGCGTATATATAATTATGTTTCATATCTAGATCAGTATATAGTTCAGTAGACAACCAGTTTTGGAGTATGGATTAATTGCTCAGAACATAATTTTGGGGGATGGACTGCTGACAGTAGACAGGAACAATGCAAATAATGCAGTTTGTGCTACACTGTATGCTCACCTGTTTCTATGTACACAACGTAGCTTTTTTTTAGATAATGGAAACAAATGTTCCGGCTTCATCGTTCCTTAGGGAGGAAGAATCAGACCAATTATTACAAACTCACACATAATAAAAATCGAGGTACCAATCCTAAAATCCAAGACGATAAGAGAAACTCCATCCATGAGAAGCAAACATAAACATGGCACTTGACTCTAACAGCCTGCATGCCTCCACCATGGAAGTCTTATGCTCATCCAAGCGCTGTAATTGACTGCAGAATCGGAGCCAATATGTCCCCCGGAACAGTACCTGCAAAAAAGTTTATTTTTGGCTTTTGTTAAAAATAAAATTATTTCTTGTGAGCCAAATTGCCCAACACAAGGCCGATGCTAGCTAGCTCCTGAAAGCTTCCTTCTACATCATGTATCAAAGTGTCTTTCGGCATGGAGGAAGAAATTGTTCCATGGCCCCCACACTCCACAAGCGAATAAACATCACATGCATGGGCACGAGAGGGAAACAAAAAAAGAAAAACTTAACTAAAGCACAACATGTATGAATCAATGGCTGAGGCCAAACTGCATGTAGCTGTGCTGCATCCACAGCCACAAACGATTAAAAAGGAGTTCCCTCGAAAAAATCCATCAGCTTGGAATCAAGGATAGATATCGCGAACCACGGTTGATAGTAACTTGCACATTGATAATTCAATTACCATGCATCCACTATCAGAGGAACTATCCAGTTCCACTTTTTTATTGTTACTAGCTGGAATGTGGTCATCCATTGCATATAGCTGGTGATCATGAGAGTATGTGGGGCTTTAGGTACGTAGTGGATCGTATAATTAGGCGTCTCTCTGTGGACCATTAACCTTAATTAGTTAGTGCATATGGACATTTCATGCTTGCACCACTGATAAAACTTTATGTTATATATGTTCTAGTTGGTTTCCATTTTTGACTAGAGATTTCTAGGTTCGTTTAGTCTATTGCCAAATGATCCACCATTAGTTCCGTCTAAGGTAACTCTACTAGACTACTAGGGAACTAATGGGGTATTTAATTTGGTTGGTGGAATGATGTGGTCGATCCATCGTCATCTCACTCTTTTTTTTTTAGTTTGGGAATAGAAAGAGTTCATCCATGACCGTACCATCCCCCATTCCTTACAAGCTAGCAATGAAGGTCATTCTACCAAATTTGATAAACAGACTCATGATGCATAACTACATCTAGAATAAATTGATTTCTCAAACCAAACAATACACACTAAAAGAAGGCGTGCAGCATCAAAGGGGATACCTCCCTGTTGAGTTCTTCACGTACGTCTCCTAATATCACGCCGTCGTCCTTACAAGTTCCAGTGCAACATAAAGCAGCCCCTCCCTCCCCACCGCCCGGCGGCCGCCCGGCCCCGGCGCCCACCCAAACTGACAACCCACACCCCCCACCCCCCCACCCACCTATCGCCGCCATGGATGGCGGTTCTCCATCGCGCCGCTCTTGGGCGGATGAAGTTGAGGAGGAGTTCGGCGAGGGGC
The DNA here is from genome assembly GCA_015844335.1 of Chrysopogon serrulatus. Taxonomy (NCBI): domain Eukaryota; kingdom Viridiplantae; phylum Streptophyta; class Magnoliopsida; order Poales; family Poaceae; genus Chrysopogon; species Chrysopogon serrulatus. Next base: position 85,838 of record JADLZL010002519.1, read on the forward strand.
GGGTCTCCCTCACCGACTCGAGGGGCGACTACTCCGGCGGCCCCAGCCCGCCACCTTCGCTGGGCAAGGGGAAGGCCCGGCCCGTCGTCGACCCCCCGCCGCCCGTCGCCGCCCGTCGGGCCGCAGCGGGTTCATGGCCGATGCCCGGCGCTCTCCGCTGGGTCGAGCCGGTGCACGCTAGCTGTCGGCCACCGCCACGCCAGCGCATCCCCGCGAGCTCGGGGGGCCCCTAATGATGACGGATTCTTCGAGGTGCTCAGCCGTCGTCATCCACGCCGGCGCTCCCCCATGCCACCTTGCAAGGCCGGCCGGCCCGTTCCCCCGAGCTCGTCGGCGTGTGCTTCAATTGCCTGGCCAACAACCACGTCAAGGCCCACTGCACCTTCCCCTCCCGATGCTTCAACTGCTTCTGCGAAGGTCACCGGGCTGCCGCCTACACCCTGCCGGTCCGTTCCGCCCTAGGAAAGCGTGCTCGCTCCCCGCGGCCTGCTGCCCCCCGGGGCGGGTCGCTCCCTATGGTGGCAGACCTCGCCGACCCGCTCAGGTTGCTGCCTCTGATGACACCAGATCGGCCTGCTCGGGGTCTACCGGCCGTGCGCCGTCTGTCCCGCGCTGCTGTGCCCCGTCGCCCTCAACCCCGTGCGGCTGCGGCGCGACCCCTCTCCTCCACTGCGGCGCGCTGCCCGGGTTCCCGTCGCCCCGTTCTCTGGTGTGCCCGCTGTGCGCTGCCGCGCGGAGCTGGCGGCTGTCCCCGCGCCCCTGGTGCAGGCGGCGGAGGATGAGCTCCGGCTTGCCCTGGTCGCTACCATAACCGGCACGCAGCCGGACATCTCCACGGCTATGGTGGAACACTACCTCTTCGACCGATTCGAGGTCCGAGCGGGAGAACGTCGCCGTCCGGCGTCACAACCCGGAAGACTTCCTGGTCCATTTCCGGCGGCCGGAGGACAGGGCCAGGGTGCTGGCGGCCCGCCCGTCGGGGCCGCCCGGTGCCGCTTCTTTGGCAACCTTGGATGCGGACGGCCTAGGCCAACCCCTGGCTCCTTCAACTTTTCGTGTGCTCGTTGGCTTGCGCCGCACGCCGACGCACGCCAGGAACGCATGGTTTGCCCACATCGTTCTCGGCCCCTGCCTGTGCCCGGCTCGAGCTCGTTCGCCTTTGGAGGTGGCTGATGACGATGATTGCGAGGTGTTCGTGCATGCCCTGGTGCCTACATCTGAGTTTCATCCCCGCTGAAAGGAGCATCTTCATTGAGGAGCCAGAAATACCAGACCCGTCGAGGCCTCCGCGGAGGTGCTTCCGGGGCTGTGGTATCTGGTCGCATCCGCGTGGTCCACGTCCTGGACCATGGCCGCCGCCCGGCCTCCCCCCGGCGATGGCGGCTCGGGGACCGGCGGGGGGCAACAATGACCACGACCTCCCCCCCCCCCGCCGTCACCCTCCGACGGCGGCTTCCGGACGGCGGGGCGTCGGCGATGAGGGCTTCGGCGGGCGTGACGACGACGGCGACTCCGACTCCGGTGATAGCAACTTCAACGGTTACCATCCCGGCCTCGACCGCTGCGCCGGCGAGGGCCAGGCGCCTGGCTCCTCGGGGGCTCACGTGACCGACATAGGTGGGACCGCGTTGCCCTGTCACACTGACAATGGGACCCTCAGCGCCCAGTTCAAAGTTGGAGCTGTGCTTTGCCCGGTGGAAACGTGCCCTGTGCGTGCTCACGGGCCCTGCATTGGCGCCGCGCGTGCCGGGTTTTCCGTGGCCTCGGGTACTGCTGCTCCGCCTAAGCTTACAGGGATGATGGATGTCTGCCCTGCCCCGTCGTTTGTCAGTCGCTTCATGAACGACTTGGGCGAAGATACGGACCCAATGTCGCTCGAACAGATGCTGCTGCCCGTCCTGCCACCTTTTGGGGAGAAGTCCACTCCATACTGCTCCGACAACGGCCTGGCTTGCATCCCACGTGATGTGTGCGGCGGTTCTCTGCGTGAGGATCCTGCAGTGCTTGCCAGCTCTGGCCCATGTCGTGAAGCTGGCGGAGACCTCGTGGGCGGAATTCATACGGGCGGCCCAAGCTCGTCGGGTTCGCCGGTGCTCGCGCCAAGCCGGTCGGCCAGAAGCCGGCCGAACCGTCGGCGGCCCAGGTACCGTCGCGCTCGTCCTCACCACTTGCGCATTTGTCGCCCGCGGGCTAATCTGGCTGCCGGCGATCCATGCTTGCCGGTCTCGCCCGCCGGACGGACCCTTCGCGAGGGGGGTCTGGCTTGGACAACGCCGCTGCCTCCCAGCCTCCCACGTTGGACGAGTTCATTGACTCGTTCCGTCTCCCTCTGGAGCAGACGCTGCTCGCCACCTTGCCTCCACGCCGCGTCTCGCGTCGGATTAGCCCGTCCGTCCCACGACGAAGCTCCAGGATCGCAGCAACAACTCACCTCCGCGACCCCAACCCGGAGGTACAGGCAAAGAAGGTGCTGCTGTGCAAGTGGCGTCCGGCTGGGGTGGCTTCACCGCCGCACAGCCCGAACCCTGCCTCTGCGAACAGATTTCGTCAGACGTTCCGTGAGCCTTTGTCGTCCTCCAAACGTGCAGCGATGCACGCGCTCTTCCCAACCGGCTGCCGCGATGGCGCCCAGGCGCCGCTGGTTGAGGATTGAGGGTGGGTTTCCTTGGTCGCACACGGGTTTCTATGAATTACAACCAGTTTCTTGTGCGGAACGCCCGTGGGCTTAATAGCCGGGCGCGTCACATTGTGGTGCGGGACATTTTGGTCCTGGAACGCATTTCTGTGGTTTGCCTTCAGGAGACTAAGGTCGCTAGCTTTTCTGTAACAATGATCTCTGAACTAATGGGTCAGGACTTTGATTACTCGTTCTTGCCTTCGGTGGGGCTCTCTGGCGGGATTCTGGTCGGGTGGCGCCGCGACTCTTGGCTCTGTTCGCAAACCGTCTTTGGCACCCCTCGCTTTCGGTTCGGTACATTTGTCTCCGGTCGACGGCGCCGATGCGGGTGAGTTCTGGCTCTCTTCGGTCTACGGACCAACTGAGCCCCCACTACAAGAGGACTTCCCCCGGGAGATCGAGAACCTGGCATCCTCCTGTTCCGGATCATGGGTCATTTGTGGGGATTTTAATCTCATCTACCAGGCACAGGATAAGAGTAATGACCGCCTCAATTGTCGCTCCATGCGTCGTTTCCGGCGTACTATCGATGCCCTGCAGCTTGCTGAGTTGCACCTCCATGGACGGCGCTTCACGTGGAGTAATGAGAGACAAAGGCCAACCCTGGAGCGTATTGATCAGGTGTTCGCCACGGTGCTGTGGTTGGAGCAGCACCCTCTTCACCATCTGCGCTCTAGGGCAACCGACTATTCTGATCACGCCCCATTACTGCTTGTACCTTGCGTCGAACCGTGGGCACGTCCGCGGTTCCGCTTCCAGTCGTTCTGGCCCGACTTTGATGGCTTCCTTGATACGGTCTCGGCGGCGTGGGCCTCCTCCTTGCCTCTGGCCGACGCTTGCCGGTCCTTGGACCACAAGCTAAGGTGTGTTGCCAAGGCGCTTACGAGCTGGGGGGCTCGGCGGGTCGACAGCATTCGCCTCCAATTGGCCGTTGCCAGGGTCGTTGTACATGAACTGGACATTGCTCAAGAGTTCAGGCTCCTATCACCGGCGGAATTCGACTTACGCCGCGAGCTCAAGGCCTCTACGCTGGGGCTAGCCTCCCTCTCCCGCACCATCGCACGACAAGGCTCCCGTTGTCGGTTTCTGAAGGACGGCGATGCCAACACTCGATTCTTCAACATTCAAGCGTGTCACAGGAAGCGGAAGAGCTTCATCCCGACGTTCGTCCATAGTGGGATTTCCTTCACCTCTGATGAAGCTAAATCTGGTGCTATCTTTGACTACTACGACGGGCTGCTGGGACGGAGATTCCAACGCCCCCACCGCATCGACCTCTCGCGTCTGGACTTACCCTCGCTGGACCTGCACGCGCTTGAGGCTGAATTCACTGATGACGAGATCACCAGAGTTGTCCTAGAATCGCCGCTGGACCGCGCGCCGGGCCCAGATGGGTTTACTGGTCGCTTTTTCCGCGTCGCGTGGGGTATTATTAAGGAAGACGTCTGCCAGGCGTTCCGTGCGCTCTGGGCGCAGGATTAGAGAAGCTTCTACCTTCTCAATGGTGCATGCATGGTTCTGCTGCGCAAGATTGATGATCCGTCTCGGCTGAATGACTACAGGTCGATCAGTCTAATTCATAGCTTTGGCAAGTTGGTGTCCAAGGCCTTGGCCATGCGGCTTGCACCATTCATGGATTCCCTCGTCCGCCCCAACCAGACGGCATTCATCAAAGGCCGCTGGATACATGATAACTTTCGATCAGTTCAGCTGTATTGCAAATGGCTGCACGCACGGCAACACCCCTGCTTCCTCCTAAAGGTTGACATCGCCAAGGCCTTCGATTCGGTCGCTTGGCCTTTCTTGCTGGAGGTTCTTGAGCGCCTCGGATTCCAGGCTCGCTGGAGGGACTGGATCGCCAACATCTTGTCTTCGGCCAGCACCAGAATCATAGTTAATGGCCGCACAGGACGGCGTATTTGCCATGAGCGGGGACTGCGCCAGGGTGATCCGTTGTCGCCGATGCTGTTTGTACTTGTCATGGAGGTTCTCAACGCGCTGATTCTTCAAGCTGCTCAGTCAGGGCTGCTGTCACCACTGCCTGGCAACCAGTTCGGCCTCAGGCTGTCGCTCTACGCCGACGATCTTGTGATCTTCCTGGCGCCCAATCGGGACGATCTAACCTGCGTCCGCACAATCCTTCAGATGTTCGCAGGTGCATCCGGTTTGCTTACCAATGTAGACAAGTGTTTGCTCACACCGATCCGGTGCTCGGAGGACGACATCGCTATGGCCCTGCAGGTGTTCCCGTGCCGTGTCGCTCCCTTTCCAACCCGGTACTGGGGGCCATTGCCGGTAACCAGGCCGCGGTGGGCGAGATGAGCATGGCCGTCGGTCGATGATGTCGCTCGCCGCATACCAACTTGGAAGGCCGGCATGCTGAACACGGCGGGTCGACTAACACTGGCCAAGGCTACCCTCTCGGCGATTCCTGTGCATGTCTCTATCACTTGCTGCCTGTCTTCGTGGGCCATCAAGCAAATTGACAAGAGCCGCCACGCCTTCGTATGATGTGGCACCTCAGCTGTGGTGGGTGGCAAGTGTAAGGTGGCTTGGCCCATTGTCTGCTCCCCCAAGTGCTACGGGGGTCTGGGTATGCTTGACATTCGGGTGCTCGGCCTTGCGCTCCGCTCTTATTTGGGAGTGGCGGAAGCCGAGGGCGCTCGGCATGGTCCAAGCTACCGCACAAGCCGGAGAAGCTTGTCTCTGCGATGTTCAACTGCTCGGTTCGGGTGGACCTTGGCGATGGTGCCTCTGCTAGATTTTGGACTGACCCGTGGCTGCCGGATGGCCACATTGCAGTGTTCGCGCCGCACCTCTTCGCTGCGGTTGGCCGTCGCTTCCATCACCTGTCTGTGAGGGAGGCGCTGTTGGGTAACAGATGGGTGCGGCACATTACTGGTGCTTACACGGTACCGGTGCTCTGCGATTATGTCGACCTCTGGTCCAAGCTTGAGTCGGTTCGGCTGCGACATGCGGTGAGCGATCAGTTCATTTGGCGCTGGACCAATGATGGCTCCTACTCGGCGGCATCGGCCTACCGCTCCTACTTCATTGGGATGTCCTCCCTATTGGGCGCCAAACAGGTTTGGCGGGCATCCGCTCCGCCAAAGGTCAAGCTCTTTTTGGGCGGCTCGCACGGGCGCTGTGGGACGTCGGAGCGTCAGCGACGCCATGGTCTCCAGGACCATGCAGACTGCGCCCTCTGTGGGCAGGAGGATGAGACTACTGACCATCTGTTTGCCTCCTGTGTTTTCTCTCGTGAGCTTTGGCACTCCTTCCTGCACTCCTTAGGTTGGGATGGCCTGACGCCGTCGCGCGACGACGAGGTGGCACCGTGGTGGCTCCAAGCAAGAGACCGCGTGCCTGCTTCTCTCCGGAGGGGCTTCGATGCCGCCGTGCTACTGCTTTCTTGGGTAATCTGGAAGGGACGCAACGCTCGCGTCTTCGACCATAGGTCCGCCACAGTTCAGCAGGTGGCGCGCCGGGTGCTGGAGGAGGCAGACCTATGGCTGGCGGCAGGCTTCAATGCGCTGTCCGCCTTCGTTGCTACTGCAGACTTTTCGTAGCCCTGCTTTTCCTTCCCGTCGTTGGTTGCCTTCTGCTTCTCTTTGAGTGCCTGTAACTTGTTTGGGGTAGTGTTGGACCTGGCTGAGCAGGCAGCTCGCCTTCGGCTGTTTCTTGTTTGATCGAACTTTGTTCCTGTTATCCTCCTTAATGAAATACACGTGAAGTCGTGTTCTAGAAAAAAAAAGAAAAAAAAACTTTCGAAAGGTACTGAATGCTTGTCTTGTTTGGACTACTGGTTCTCGCTCAATGTTCTCCTGACACTGAAAAGTCGCCTCCTTTTTCCTTGATGCTGCCAAAGGGCTTTCACCTTTCCATGCATCTTTTTTTTATATGTGATGATGCAATTTGATCAAGCAATGCCAACTATCTAGCTATTTATGGTAAATAGTATTCTCCTTGGAGCTGTTTGGGAATCCCATGTGTGGCCTTATTTTTGACTCTTTAGAACACATGAAATTGTAGAGATTAGTTCACTTTTAATTAAAAAATGCAAGAAATTGAGGGAAAAGTCTTATATTCTAAACCGAACCTAGCTTATTAGGGCTATAAAAATAGCAAGCTTGTAAATTGTTTATGGTATCTATATCATGTGTTGGAATCTTGCAAAAAAAATCAAGATATATTAATCTTAGAAAGAAAAAAAATTCATATGTAACGTGTCGACATCATGGAAACCTAGGCTCTATGTATCGCCTACATCCTCTGAAACGGATAGAGTGCCCTTAGCCTATATCCACATTACCAATAAAAAAACCATGGGCCAATATGTGGTCAAGCTGAGGACAAGGTTTTTTTTTTTTTTTTATAAGAGAGGACAAGGGTTGAAGGAACGCTCTCCCAAACAAGGTATGCCCAACCACGGTGCCGCCGGGTGAGAAATACAACCATGGTAAACAAAATACCGTAAGGCAAAACCATTTATGTGGTGGTGAGTTCATTTAGAAGAAAAGGGAAAAGTCTATCTAACCCCACGGATTATTAGTGGTTGTCTATTTCGCCCGTCACTTATACAAAGTTATTATACCATACCAAAAACATATAAATAATGATGTTTTTTATGATGACGTGGCATATTATACTACCCATACTTGCACATTGGCTCATATATTCCATCACTCCATACTACTTCTAGCGTTGACCCACCGCCCAATAAGCATCTTGCGACATCATATATTTTGCTCCACCTCTTGGCACTCCTTGACAACATTGAGTTCACGCAATGTATCTGCACTCTCGTAATCCACCCCCTTTAACATCCTCCATCCAATCGCTTGTTTAGATCTTCAGTTTTGATAGCCATGCATAGGAGGAGAAAGCGAGAAGGAGGGAGAATTTGGGAGGTGCCGAATGACAAGGATATGCTTGTGCAGTGCATGGGCTCAATGTTGTTGAGGCACTCCATGAGATGGAGCAATAGATAGGACGGACACACATGCTGCCCATTGAGCAGTGGCGCAAGCCTAGAAAGAGTAGGGAGAGGGAGGGAACAGATGGTCCTGCATCCAATTATGAGTATACTTATTCCTCTGTGGTGACATATGGTGTCAAAACAACCCTATGAAACCATCATGAGTGTCATTTGTGAACAACATTAAATGCTTTAAGGGCTATAATATTAGGTTCTATTGTTGAGCGGATTATATACTACGTTAGAGGTTTTTACTATTGTTTGTTGACTTACATTCAGAAGTTATTTGGATGGATTTTCATAGTTTAAGGAGTAGGATCCAATAGCAAGTTTTATAGATGAGGGAGTGAAGTAGACTAGTACTACCAATAGTTACGAGGGTTATTAAGCGGTTTCATTTTAGGAAAAAAAAGAGTAAAATGCATGGTTAGTCCATTAACTTGTGAGGTTATGTTGGTTTAGTCCATCAGGTTTGAAAGTGCATTTTAAGGTCCATAACCTTGCTTTGTGCTGCACAAATAGTCCAGATGAGATCATCACATGAATTCTGCCTACATGGACAGCCCACGGTGGCAGCCATGCTGGCCAGGAACTCGTGTGGCGCGCACGTGAGCGCATTGGGGCATGTTATTTTCGCGAAAATTCCCCCAAATGTTGTGGCCCCTCATTCCCCAGTCTTTCCTCTTGCTCTCGTGTTTCCCAAAAGATAACGACCTTGGTGTGCCGGTGGCAGAGAGACTGTGGATCCGCGCTGGAGTAGACCGAGTGACGGTGGAGGAGGGTTTAGGTAATCCTCCTTCCACCTGAAGAAAGGGCAGCCTTCATCATTGCTCTTCACCACAACATAGCCGATTCAATAGGCACCCTAAATCTTAAACACAAACATAATAGTCACAAAGAACAACAACAGTCGTCGCTTGGCTTACTCCAGCAAGGATCTGCAGTCCCTCTACCGCTGGTGCATCAAGGTCGCCGCCGCCGCCGCCTTTCAGGAAACACGAGAGCGAGAGAGAGATGGAGGACTGGGGAATGACGGGCCCCAGCGCGCTCACGTGTGCGGTACGTGAGTTCCTAGTCAGTGTGGCTGCCACGGTGGGCTGTCCACGTAGGTAGAATTCATGTGACGACCTCATGTGGATATCTGTACAGCACCAAGCAAGGTTGTGGATCTAAAAATACACTTTCAAACCTGCTGGACTAAACCGACATAGCTTTACAAGTTAATGGACTAACCATGTATTTTACTCAAAAAAAACACATCATAAGATTAGTGTAGGTTCATTTTTCTTCTGTAAATAAAACACTGTTTAGCAATTCTGGATTCAGTCTAGAACTCTACTAAACATGCCAAACAGGAGGTTAATTATTGTGGCAATCTATAGGTCCGTTGGCCTGGTCCGCGTTTGATGATGCACTGGCCGGGGGTGAAAGAAACAGGCACCAACGCCACCACCCAGCAGAATCCTCGATCCCACTACCGAGTAGTTCGTGATAGCTAGCTTAACCTTTCTTTAGCCTGGGTAGTGCTTCCCTCTCCCCACCACCACTGTCCCTGCCTCTCTCTGCCTTGCCTTGTCCTCCTCGACCTAGATCTCTGCCCTCTCTCAATCGTCTATGGCCGGCCTCCCCTGCTTCCTCCTCTGTCTCTGTTGCTCCCCTCCATATATACGTATCCCGCGGATGTTGCTTGCTTCCATGAACTAGATAGCTAATCTCTCAATCAGTCTTCCACATATCTAGCAGCAGAATCTATCCTTGTTTTATATATAGTAGTACTAGGCTCTGGTCGATGATGGCGTGTCCGAGCCAAGGAAGAAGACAGAAGAAGCTAGCAAACAGCATGAGTGGCGCCATGAACATGGTGCGAGCCGCGTGACCCAACAAACTACATATACCTAGCCCTAGGAGAGACCAGAGATTCAGAGCTCAGAAGCGTGCGTCCACGCAAGGATGTGCTGAGGAGGAAAAGAGAAGGGAGAGGGGGAGAATTAGGGGTTCTTGTACGTCTTTTTGCTGCTTGTCGGTCGTCATCGATCATGTGGGGCTTGGTGCGGCAGGGCCTGAGGTGGGGGGGCGGCGGCGGCGGACGGCGCGGGTGGTGGACGAGCGCGCTCGCCGCAGACGGCGATGTTGACGGTGGTGCCGCCGCTCCGGCCGCGGTGGAGGCGCCGACGCTGGGCGGCGCCCTGGCCAAGGCGCTGCTGGCGCTGGCATGCGCCATCCGCTTCCACGGCGAGGACGTCGGCGCGGCCGAGGAGGCGTGGTCCGCCACCGGGTGGCGCCCGCGCGCCGACGAGGTCAGCCACCTCATGGTGCGCGAGAGCATGCGCTACGCCATCTACGCGTAGCCGTATATGTACTCCGTGCTTTGCAGAGTAGGATTATTCTACGTTGCTATATTATATACATACATACGTATCCACACATGCATGTACCATTGGGTATGTAGGTGTTAAACAACATATACTATGTACGTAGGTTGAGATGGTGCACAGTGTCTAGAATACTGTATCTCGTATTCTTGTACGCGATGGTCCCATACTAGCTTAGTCTACCTACTATGGTCTAGGATGGACAATAAAGTTCTGTGATGTGTTGGTAAGGATAAGAGATCACCAAAAATTGCATGTCAAATTGGCACTATATTCCTCCTCCTTGTCCTTGTAATTTTTGCTCTTCTTTGGATTTTGGTTACTTTTGGCATTCGGAACATGGATTTCAGCTTTTGTATATGTGAAGTTTCAGCTGATGCAAAAATGCTCTTTCTTCGAGAATAAGGTCCGAAAACGATGTGCACTCTGACAGATCTTTGAGGGATAAGAAAGACAAAATGACTGGATCTGCAATTTCAGAAACTCTCCCAGAAATTTATTTCTACAATTTGAGCTAATTAATAATGCTGTTCTACAAATTCGAGCTACTTAATAATGCTGCAAAAGTTTCTTAGCTATACTCAGACCAAGTTAGGTTGGTCAAAATCTTTTGGCGGCGACCAAAAAGTATAAAACCCTTTGCTCTGTTACTTTCTGTCCTCAATAATTCATCTGCTGTACTGCAAAGAAGTTTTCAAAAGTGTGTTTGCTCATGTTATCTTTAGAGCGAAAGAAGCTATAATTCCCATTAGACAGAGAAATTTGGCTATAAGGATTTGTGTACTCTTTGTTTCTTTCCTTTTCATGTAACCTTTTTTGACATATATTTGCGATATATATAACCAGTAATCGGAAATCACTCCTGTGTCATCAAAAGATAATTCATGTACCTTCACATGCTGCCATGCCGGCATGGCGAAAGATTACATGCAACTGATGGTGTGCGCTTGGCAAAAACTGTATTTTCTGATCAACCGTGCAAACCGTTTGTAATTTTGTGATAGTTTTACATTTAGGGAAATGCTCCGGTACTCCTCTTCCTAAAAAATAGCACACATCTCAAAGCAGTCCATTTAATAAATAATAATTATTATTTCTTTTAGCTCTTGGGTCCCACATGGGCCAGCCCGTCCAAGTCCAGTCCAAACCCAGCCTGATTCAGAGGGAAAGTAACCTGGGCAAGTTTCGATCTCTTCTCTGTTCGGTGGTGGATGGATATCACGCTGCCGTTTCCCTCGCGGACAAGCCCTCCTCCGACCCCTACAGATTCGTAGGGCTCCCTCTGATCCGATCCCATACGGAAACTGCTGTAATGGATTTTGCTTTCGTCATATGCACTTGGCTGTTCTTCCCGTTTATTAGGAAATTTAACACTACTACTGCGTACGTGATTTATGGGGGGAAAAACCATTGTTCTGTTCGTGACCACACACAGTGTGGTGGTTCCATTCCATGCTCTCCGCCCTTTCTATGTCAGCCCTCAAGTGCGTTATGTTCTGACTTCTGAGCAAGTGCAATGCAGCACTTGAGGGCTTGAAGCATGGCACTACTTAGAGGTGCAAAGGGGTAACCTTTAGGTGCACCTCCAAACCTCTTTAGTTCAAATATTTATACTACTTCTCCAAAATTTCTGAAAAGTAGTATAAATATTTGAACTAAAGAGGTTTAGAGGTGCACCTAACACTCACTAGTTTGCACCTCTAGCACTACTATTGCTGCATAATCTTATCCTGGGGCCAACAAATCTGATATCCCGTCTTTCTCTTGTGACCAACAACAGTCTACTAGTTACTGAATTTAGAAATGCACAATACGCCAGATCGCCAGCACGAGAGTGAACCATCAACTCTGTACATAAGAATGCAGTTTTTTTTGGATTCCAATGCATTTCTACTCGAACATCGAATGGACAGAATAGTCTAGTTGGTGAATCAGGTCGGTAGACAGCTACAAATGGCAAAGGTATGCATATTTCATAGCTTGTATGAATCTTTCAAGGAATTGCACCGCATTAATAAACTTTTTAATGCTTAAGTGCCTGATAAGTATGAAACATGATGCTCAGGCAATTCTAATTCAGTTTGCTGATTCAGTGACCGTCTGCCTAGGGCCCAAAGCTCACAGACTTCCTGAACTTGCAAATAAGATGCCTCTTAGGATCTGTACGTGAGGTATCGCCAATTTTTCAGATTTTCAGTTGGCATCCAAATCGTGAAAAGTTGATCCTCCGTAGCCTCTCGAGCACGCCAAATTGCACGGCGCCACCAAACCTCCTTGCCTACTGCCAGCACATCGCGAAATGGGATCCGGGGAGGAGGGGGACGATGCCGCACTTGGCTCGGTCCGCCGCCGCTGCACAGGAATGGCTGTGAGGATTGAGTGCCCTACGCTTCTGCAGGGATCAGAGGAGAAAATGAAGGTGTTGGCTCTCCGCCTCCTTCAAGACGATCCGCAACCGCGAGGAAACGACGGCGTGATATCCGCCCACCACCGAACAAGGAACAGAATCCTGCATACAAAACTTTCCCTCTGAATCAGGCTGGGTTCGGACTGGGCATGGACGGGCTAGGCCCATGCAGACCCAAGTGCGAAAATAATAAAAGTATTGATTTATTGAATGGGCTGCTTTGAGATTTGTGCTCTTTTTAGAAAGAGGAGTACCGGAGCAGTTCTCTTACATTTATACGTAGGCGCGCAGTGTAGTCTATCCAAATTTACTTGAATCACAGAAACAAATTCAACATGTGCCACAAGATTAGAGATATATGACAGTGAAGGTACAGAGGTGTGAACCAAAACAGAACGGCTGTGCCAGAAGACCATCTGTTGCAGATCACTTGAGGCTTGAGCTGAGAAACCACCCCTAGTCTGAACTGAAAAGATTTGACGACCATTGTTGGTGGTGGCTTCTGTGGTGAGAGCATCATCATCATCATCATGTCATCGGATCATGCGTAGAACGTCTGTGCAAGCCAGCTGGGCCCTCCACAAAATCTACATCAACCATCTTCCTGAATATACTGGATACGTGGAGCAATGATGATTACCGCATTTCCATCAGCATTCCAAAATCGTCAACCAGCATGAGTCATGCCGCAGCATGATATTATGAAGAACAAACACCATGTCGTTCAAAACTCCCCTTTACCAATGCAAGAATACTTCTGGATTCTAAATGTCTCCATGGATGGAATGCCTGATTCACCACCATCCACAGAAAGTGCTCGCTTAATTAGCTAGTGCTAGCTGCAGGTACAAGTAGAACCTAAGGTGCAGTGCAGGCAGAAAGTTCATTGCAGCAATGCATAGTGAAATGGTGATGGTTGCCAGCTGCTAAACACGGACCGTATCTTCTTCTGCCTGCCGGATTTGGCTGTGCAGCCTGCAGGTAGAGCAGGGGTATGCAGCACGCACCATCGTTCGCGGTGGATGCAGTGGAGCCACCCATGGAGTCGATAGCTTCACTTGATCACTTCACACAGAGCTAGATGCGCATATGTGTGGTTGCTGGATCATATAGCCTCTGTCTGCTGTCTGAGTTGATGATAAGCCTTTCTTTGGATCAATCACAGGCTTACAGATAAGGGTGGGTTAATGGTCTCGCCTACATGCTCTGTCTCCTCCTTTCAGGCTTCAGAGTTCAGATAAGGGTGGGTTAATGGAGAAAAGTGATTGCATTAGTCAACGCCCGAGCTACCTCCATTTGTCGGCGTCATCATGGTCATGGCACGAGTAAGCACAGCGAGTGGTTTGTTGTTCTTGTTCCTGGGGTTGAGATGAGATGGATGAGGTGGTGGGGACGCAGGGGCAAGCAAAGGTGTCCAGCAGTGCAGTGGCGGTTGGTGATCTTGTATATATTCCCAGCCCAGGACACCATTGGGGACAGCTTTGCCAGTGCTTGAGAGGCACTGGGTGCAAGGGTCAACCCTCAACAGGAGGATTAGTACTGGAAAGAGTGGCCTTTGTTATGCAATTTATGGATGTTGCATTACATGTTGTCTTAAGTTGAGGAAAAATTGGACTCTTTTTTTTTTCTTTCTTTTCTGATGAAGGGGCTGGCAGGGTGACCCAGTGTTCTCTTCAGGCAGCTCTTCTGGTTCAGAAACTTTCGATGGCAAAAGATGCTGACAACAGATTGAGCCAACAGATTCTTCTAATCAAAATGGATTTCACCGGATTACGTTACATGGATCAGCAATGCTACTTCAGATTTGCCTTGATCTTCAGCAAACTGGCCTCATTTCTTCCTTACACCACATTGCCTTCTTTGTTTCTCTCCTCATTTCTTTTTCTTTTTTTCCCCCTTTTTGAAAACGTCTCCTCATTTCCTTGAAATCTCTTCCTTGTGTGTTGGGTCTCCAATATAGAATCCGATAAATGACCGTACATGCCTCACTGTGCACCACACACTGACGGTGGGGTATTTAGATCATCAATCCATCTGCAGAGCAAGACAAGTTAACTCGATCAGAAGTATCCTAGCAAAACATTCAGACGAACTCTTTCAGACACGCTGCAACGAGGCTGAACAACAAAGACCAGCAAATCTGCCAAACTACCCAGAGGTTGCCTCGTTACATTACATCAGCCAAATTGCATCAGTAAACATAGTAGAGTAATTTATTTCTTTTTCAGGAAACGATTGCGTTGCGTCATCACCTTGCGCACGCGCAACGTCACCCAAGAATTGGAAACCATATCTCTAATCTCCATCGAGATTCAGCAGAGACTATCTACTATCTAGTGCGCCACGAGAACTCAGGATGGAGGAGTTGCGTTGTGCTACAGGGGAAAAAAAAGGAAGGAAAGAGAGAGAGAGACACTCGCACTCACCACGGCGGCGCCGCCCCGCTGGTGCTGCTGCCGTTGCCGCCCAATCCCAATCGAAGCGACTCCAGGACACGTTTTTCACCTGTCAGCACCTCGACCAGCCCTTGTTTTGGTGATCCACAAAACAAAAACAAATCGAAGAGAGGGTGAGACGGATCGCACTAGCTACGACGACGATTAATTCTGCAATGGAGATGGCTATGACTGAGGCCGCTCGTCACGGATTACCGTTGGTGTAGTCCCGGCAGTCGTGCTCCCCGACCACCAGGCCGGTCGGCCACCGCTCGCTGAACCTGCCGGCGGCGGCAACGGCGTCGTCGTCGTCCCCGTCGCGGATGCAGTGCCCGACGAGCCAGCACCGCCGGTCCGGGACCCGCCGCAGCGTCCTTCGACGAACCACGCCTGAACATGCATCCATTGCAGAGTGCAGACACACAAATAAATCCTTTCCTCGCCGGCCATGGCAGGACAGGCTCTCGCTGTTGCGGCTGCACGAGGCCATGAATCAATCAATGGCGAAGGGGAAGCTTTTTTTTTTTTTTTACCGGGGATCTCTCTCCGCGACAGCACGGCGAGCGCGGCGAGGGCGTCCTCCGGGTCCCGCGGCTGGAAGTCGAAGACCAGCGCCTGGGCCAGCGCCGGGTCGGGCCGGAGGAGCACCATGAAGTGCTGCAGGTCCCACACGCCCAGCGAGTAGCTCGCCGACATGAGCAGCTGCGCTGGGCCCCTGGGCGCACGCAGGGGCACCGCCGCCACGTACACGGCCGTGTGCGTCGCCGGCGTCGAGGCGGGGGGAGGCGGCATGGATGGGCGACGGACGGACAGGCAGAATGGAGACACGACGACTGGCTGCGGCCGCCGTGCGTGCCACACGCGAAATCCGCGGCTGTAAGTGAAGGCGGCGTGGTGTCTCAACTCCCCAAGGGAGTGTGGACGGTGGCGCCCGGACTCCAGCCGGTGGACGTCGCTCCTGCGATGCAGCTCTTGCATAGGCTAATCAACATTTTTTTATTTCGCGGCCTGGAGATTGTAGCATAATTGACTCCTCCAGTACAATGTACAAATCTCCAATGTGCATTACTGCATTCCATAGCCCAATCAAATTACATCCTCTTTTCAGATTGCAGAACAGAATAAACGAAGAAATCACGACGTTCTGCTGAGTTCCGGTGAGATTGTAATACTACGAGCTCATGGGATAGCTAATTTAATTAAGGGCGTGTCCGGATCATCTCGACTAGTTCTTCGTGACTGTCTTTCTTTTTAAGTGGTCCACAAATATATTTGAGCATCCTTTTTAAGTGGTTCAGAGTGTTTGGAAAGCCGGACGGATGAATACGGAACCATCCGAACCTAGCTCTGAACCTGGCGTCGGCGTTTGGTTTGCACTTTGTAGAACGGCTCAGTACGAGTCAGTCATCCGTAAGGCCAAATACATTGTTAGAAATTTTTTGTTTTTATATCTAAGTTTGGATAAAATATTTTATAAGATTATATATCATCATGTCATCTATATGTGCGATTTTTTTTGTGAATTTTAGAGTATTTTTTTTGTCGTGGTGTGCACGAGTTTTCACGGAGAAATTGGTTTGCCCTTAATATATTGTCAGCTAACTAATAGAATCAACTCGTTCTCTGAAAAACCGTCGGATGAGTACATGCCACACGAACCCACTCTGCATGCGTCCGCCCATCAAACCAAACAGCCAATTAGAGCGCCAAGGTGTGTGGCAATGCGATGCGACGCGGTGGCCGCGGCATGCGTGGGGTGGCAGCGGCGTGCGCAAGGCCGGAGCCGGAGCCGGCCGCTCGATCTGGTTCTTTCAAATTTCAATACGCTGCCTGCAGCTGCAGCTCACGCGTCACGTTCCTCGACACCAGGCCACCTGTAACGTAGTAGTTGTTGTGCGCATGTAACATGTTCGACGAAATGCACTTAACGTACGCCATTTGTGGTGACGGCACGCCGTGCCGTCGTTGTTTGGGTGCTTCACTGCCTTCCGCCGGAAACCCGAACGCGTGGAACTAGTTGTTATTCGCGTCTGCGCAGGCGGGCGAGGTGGCTGCGCTCAACATGGTGACCGTGGTGTTCCAGCCGGAGGATATGCTGCCGCTGCCGGACACGTCCGGCGGGACGGATAGACATCGCCTGCAAACAAACAAACAAACAAACAAACTATCCCTGCACCTGCACGCACACAGCTTGCCCGGTGGGAGCCTGGCTTCCATGTGCGAGCCAAGCTAGTCTTCCATGTGCGAGTGCGAGCCAACTGCCAAGCTGGTCTGGTACGGAAAACTAATCGCGCCCTTGAAAGCACATGAACGAACATCTGGCATCGATGCTCATGGAATGTGAATCTAGTTTGTCAGAACACGACGGCAGCGGCCAGCGGGCTTGGTTAGGACAGAGGCGGCGTTGGCCATGAGGGAAGGGGATAAGTGCACAGCAAACACCACTCTTCCAGTTTCAGATGCCACATGACACGCTGGCATCCTTCTGTACATGTCACACATCGAAAAGTATTTTACTCTCTTTCAAAACTCCCCAGTGCTTGTTTGGGATTTTGGATACACTCCAATTCACTACGATCCACAGTTGGCAGAGGTTGGGGTAGAAAATAATTAACTAGTTTTACACCACAACCCCTTCAAAAGCCATGTAGATTGAGATGGATTGGAGTGCATCCGGACAAACCCTAGGTATGTTTGCAGTGAATAATATTTTACCCTCCGGAGGCAGATTAGCAGTAGGAAAGATGACCTGAACAATGTATCACCACACATATGTACCAAAATGTACCTAGAGGCAGCGGCAGCACACACAAGTGCCACCGCTGAAGTATCAAGCTGAACATCCATCCATCCTCCAAAACACCGGACAGAACAAGAAAAGAATCGCTACATAAAGGTGGTGGAAAGAATAGCTATTAGCAGCTCAATGTGAAATCCTCAGCTCTAATGCGCCGCGACACAGATGATGTTGTGGACTATCTTCAGACAAGGAGGGAAGCACATAGCATCAGTAATGTGATGATGATCGAAACATCGGTCCGCATTCTGAGGGTGCCATGCGAAGGGGATGCAGCTGTGGTTGTGTTACTGACTGGAGGAAGGGCTGGTTCTGCGACGTCAGCATCCGTCAAGAGCGGCATTGGTGCCGCTGCTGGTGGCTGTCCAAGTGCGGGAATGGTTGAAAGGAGGCCACCTGGTTGCGGAGGCGACATAAAGGATGGCGCATTCTTTCCCATGCTCGTGCAGGAGTTCACTGCAGAAAGGAAGATTCATGACAAAAGTGTGCAACAAATTCATTGAGAACATATATTTGAAACACTTATCAAATGATAAGGTAGCTTGCGAAATCGTAATCACTTACATTTGTATCTGTGAGCAGTCCCTGGGAAATCAGTGATGACCCCATCCACCTGAGCACCTTGCACATAAGCATTAATCTGTGAAGTGGCGTCTGCGAAGAAGTCATTTGGTTGAGAAGCAAACTCATTCATGAGCAGGTAAACGTAGACTTGGAGGCCGGCAGACTTAAGGGACTGAACAAGCTTATTGGTCTGGTTTGTCAAATAATGATGGGTTTCGGAAAACAGATGTGGTGCTAACAGAAACAGCATTAGCAAACTTCTTAATATCTGCCAGGGAGGAAGGAGCAGCATCTCTGACATCTTCTTCAATCATGTAGACAAGGTTGTACTTGGTTTCCTGCTTGAACTTCACTAGGACTGAGCTGTTGGTTGACTGAATCATAACATTCTGGGCAGTCTGTTTGCTATAACCAGAATCATCAAGGGCTTTGATCACTGCATCTACCACACCAAATCCAAGCTCCTCTGCCATGAATGCAGCATGCTGCAAGAATTAAAAAGAGAAGGGAGAAAGAGGCATGGTGAGTACTTGCAAGAACTCTAGCATTAGACCCAAAAAAAAAAAAGGGATTGGCTTTGCTTCAGTAATCCTTTTGTAGGGTAAGTTCACAGATTTTAAACCATATCAAGTGTAGCGAGTTGGGGGTAAAATCACATTATTTACTTTGACTTTAGGTTCTTCGCAAGCAATGTTCTAGACATAGAAAAGCTAGTTAACCTAGTGAAGGAATAGGTAGCTAACATAGAGAGTAGCCCAGCTGCCACCGCTATCATCAAGATTCGGTACCAGAATGAACTTTGTTGGTTACTAATATAGATATCTTTGTCATTTATTTTGGATTCCACTAGTCTAGTCTTTGATTATACAATACAAATACAATTTCACTAACTGTACAAGCCATGTTTTAAGATCTGTGAACTTTTTTCTATGGAAAAAAAAAGATTATCAAGCAACCCTAAAAGGCATTGCACTCAGTGCAGCATACTTGATTAGAGATTTTGAACAGCACTATAGCCAACTCCATATCACTCAAATATAGGTTAACACTAGATATAACATTTTTCCATATCACTAAATTATTACCTCAACACTTATCATGATTCCTGACAAATCCTTTCCCTTTGCAAAGGTCAAAAAGTCTGATAATCTCATGAATTTTCCTGCATTCTTGTTTCTCGGATTCCTGTACAATTTATACCCGATCATTGGGTTCGATATCATGGCTGCCAATACAAGAAAGTTAGTCTCGAAGCAAATGCATGATCAGTGCAAGAAACATTACAGACGAGCCATTAAATATTTACTGTAGTTATGTTCATATTTGCATAGCAAACATTCAGGTTTACAAAAAGTAAGGGAAAATGATATCAAATCAACTTACGCTCTAGGTTCTTAGAAATATCATCCCAAGTAAGGTTGAAGGTGAAGACTCCAGCACCAGCCTTCAGATCATTGATGGTAGTTACTTGAGAAGCAAATTGTGATTTTGCAACAGTAGTAACATCCATTAGGTCAACAGAACTCATGCATATCAGTATGCCATCTTTGGTCACTTGAACAGGACAGTCAATGACATCGGCACCATCTGTAACTGCCTTTTCATAAGCTTGGTCGGTGCAGTCTGGGTAGTCACCGCTAGCACCATTATGAGAGATAACTAGAGGTTTAGCTGTAGTGTCAATGCGCAACGAAATTCAGTAACATTATTATTAAATAGGTGAAGTTAAGTGTGAAGTGGCGAAGGAAGCAGGTGTACCATGATCGATCTTGCTGTTGTTCAGGTTACTAAAACAACCTGCAGTGGAAAAAGAACAAATCAAGACCAGAAGGGTCATGAACCATGCTAGATCTTCCAGCTTGTTAGGACATTCATGCCAAAAGTTTAAAACATAACTGAACCATGATTCCATAAAAACTATTCTAATAAAAGATCACACTGACCTAGTGGCCACCTTGAGTGCATAAAATTCTTGAACATATACTTATAAAATAGCATCATGAAGAAACAAAGGATAGGTGGACTCACCAACTGCCTCTGAAGGAGTAATCGGAAAATCACTCAGTACACCATCAACAGAGAAGGCACCGTTATCAATGAAGGAAAGATATTCCGCTAATGGATCAAAGCTGTAGTTATAGCTGATAGTAAAGTCATTTGCAAAATCAGCAGCATAGATTTCTAGCCCGGCTTTGTGAGCATCATCAACAACTGAAGTATAAGGCAGCAGGTAATTATCTGGCGTAACAGGCCAGATATAGCTTTTGGGGACAAGTATTCCAGAGGCAAAAGTCTTGACAAATGTTAGATTTTTTTCAACATTGAGCCATATGTCTGGTTTGTTGATGGCTCAATAGGCGTTCGTCAAGAAAGCGGAACACAAGCTTTGTCTTCTTGCTAACTCTTCCAGATATACTGGTGAGGAAGTTCACTTCAGGCGATGAGATGTAATCGACAATGATTTGTTTCGATAAAGACAGGATAACGCTTCTCATGCTAAGCTTAAACTGGCTGTAGAAACTGTCTTCCTGCAATTTGAAAAGAAAACAAATGTTCCGGTGAGAGGAAAATCACCAAATTTGTAGTTCAAAGGTAGTTAAAGTTTTATCCCTACCTGGACATTTAACCAAACAGCAGCGGGCTTATATTGGGTGTAAAAAAAATCAACAGGATTTATTTGCGAGAAACCATCATATACATAGGTACGAGATAGGACCGATTGCTTCACTGCAAATATCAAAATGGGTTAATGAAGCATGACATCTGCATTTACTAAGTGGTATAAAATTCAATGCACAGACATCTGAACATATTCCTTTGAGTGTACAAAAGGAATACCATCACAGTTCACAAGATCAAAATGCTCAAGGCAATATTGAAACACAAATTTGCAACTCCACTTACGAGTTACGTTTTGCAGATCATTGATTGCATAGTCCACAGAGAACCATCCCACTGTAGATACACCATTAACATTGTAGGTCTTCTTCCCTTGTGGAAAAACAGTGCCTATCGATGTGCAGTTATCCATGTTTAGGCACGGTAGGCAGATACCAATAGCATCCTTCGTCAACCGAACATCACACCACGTGACCGTGTCAGGGGAGCTAGCACTCGGAAGAATCAGATAAGCAAGATCACTGGAATCAGGGAATAGTCCGGAGAACCCGCCCTTAGCAACGACAACTGGAGCCTTGCCTGGAACAAGGAGATGATTGTTACTGTTAGGGTCCTGATGGCAAACGGTACTGGAACAACCCTAGGCGCTACGGCAGAAAAACCAAAATTACCAGACGGGCACAAAACTGGTAAACACGCATGAACATCTGAAATCATCGGCCATTATCACCGTTAATTCAAAGCACCACCCGCATTAATATCCATCGCACTGATCACTCCCAGTCCCATCCCATTCTCAAAATAAGCAATCCCCATGGGCCCATAAGCAGCCCATGAACAGTAGATGCCAGCAGCTAATGATTTGCGAGTGTCTCACACTAAGAAAGTGATTATGCATAGGCTTGTACTTGGGGACACGGTGATGTAAATAGTAAACTAATAGTATATATGAAAGATGTTGCTATTGAATCCCGGGAAACCAAAATGCTACTTAGCTGGAAAGGCTACCATGCATTTTTTTTAACGAAATGCTAAAAGGTAAGCATCATGGCCGGCCCCAAGCTTCCAATCGGAAATCTAGTCCCCCAAACAGTGCTAAAGACTAGCAAAACTATTTTGCTGCAGAAGCCCTAAAAAGAACTATTTTTAACATTAAAAAAACTATTCTGCTGCAGGGAAACAGAAGCTTGAGCGGTTGAGCCCCCAAAAAAAAAGAACTAAATGCGCAGCCAGTTCATGCTCATCCTGAAGATCCAGGCCAAGCTGTAGGACAAAACCCAAATTCGCAGTTTACAGGCAAAAGGCTAATCTTTAAGCGAAGAGTGGCAGCAAATCGACCAGATCAGATCACATACACAGCAACTTTTCAAGAAACGAAGTGAGAGCGCAGCGAAATCGAGCTTACCGCTCAGGGTCTTCCAGGTGGAGCCCTTCTGGGCGGCGGCGGAGCCGAGCGAGAGCAGTAGCAGGAGCAGCTGGGCGGAACCAAGAAGGGAGCAGGCGCGGCTGCTCCTCCCCCATTGCCGGCCGCCACCACCTACGCGACCACCGGCGGCGGCGTCAGCAGCAGACGCAGGCGCAGCTCAAGGAACTGGAGCTCCAAGAACGCCCCTTCTGGGAGGGGCAGCAGTGGAGGAGGTGGCGATGCTGAGGAGACGAGCCAGGAGGGAGAGCAATGCGCGTCCGGCGGCCGCGTTGGCGTTGGATTTTTAAGACAGAGAGAGAGAGAGAGAGAGAAAAAGAAATGGGGGCGAGGCGATGCGATGCTGCTGATGAGCTGTGTCTGTGTGTGATACAGTACAGGAGGAGAAGGTGGCATCAGGGTCAGGGGACGGGGAAGGTGGTCAGATGCTCCCGAATCGGTCTAATCTCTCCGTCCTGTACATAGATTTATTATTATAATATGAAATATATAACGCAATTAATCCAATGATATCTATTTGATATCCTAAATATTAATATGTTTTTATATACTCAGTTAAATTTGAGATTGTTTGAGATCTCGAGATACTTACGATATGTGTGAGACGGAGAGAGTGGCCGAGGAAAAAGAAATGACTAGTTTTGGTCATTTTCCTTTTTCTCGTTGAAGATGTACTACTTCTTCATTCTTTTTTGTTTCTTTTATTTTTGGTTGACGTTTTCTCGATGATGTCGTCATGCGCACGGGGTGAAAAAAACGTGAGGGTGCGTGGGTCCGAAGGTAAAATGATATGCATACAGTACACCTTCGGTCAATTGTTGAGATTAAAATAAGAGTCCAACAAAACATTGTCTAGAACATGTTTCAAACAAGGGAAATAATCTACAGAATCTTATGTCGGTGAAGAAATGAATGTGAGAGCAAATAACAATGCCTGGAATGGCTATTCGCAAATTATTCTATGATCATCTAGTAGATTTTACATTAGTTGCTATGCTACATTTATGATGTAGGGAATATGTAATACATATGTTATGATAACTCTTGATATAATCTACAATAATACTAAAGTGTAAGATTTACTTTTGCATTATGCAAGGGGCTAGTAATATTGTTTAATAAAATATGCACATTGAGCCTACAAACTCATCTCCAAGAATTTGCGGATTGTTAATTTTTTTAAAAAAAACAAACGGAGTTTATAGAGTTGACAAGGATATGTCCATATATTCTTAGAGCTATGTACGGCGAAGTAGTGAGATCATTCAGCAAAAATATTTTTAGCTTAGCCATTCATTAAGGGTATTTGTATGCTCTCCTGTACCATTCCATCCATCCCGAAAAGAATGAAAGTCTTGTTGTTTCTTGAGGAGCTAAACAATCTTAATTTGACTAAAGATATCATGTATATCTAGGTCTTTAATTAGATTTATTGTTATGGAAATATATGTATGATTAACATAGAGATATTCATTACACATGATAAATATTAATATTATATATATTATGCAGCAGAAAAAAATGACTCTAAAAAAACGAGACTTTTTTTTAGAAAAAAATTGGACGATGGCATAAAAGGCAGCAAAACAAGCAAACAGCTACACGGCTTTTCTCAGGGGCGTGGGAGTGGAAGATGCAAGCCGGCTCGGCTCATCCAGGGGAGGGGAGGGAGGACCCTTTCCAATTTACATGGTTTTATTTATTTATACGAGGGCAATAATTTAACAGATTGATGGTTTGGACTGGATCGTAGGAGTAATCATGATAGCTCATCATCATAGGCTGGGTTGGGGTTGGGGTTGGGGTTGGGCGGTGCGCTGTGGCTGGCGGCCGCCTGCGCCTGGCGGTGGAGTAGCCGTGTGCCCGTGTGGCCGGCCGTGTAGGAGCTGACGCCTGCGCTGCAGCCAGCCAGCAGCAGCCCAGGTGGAGGGAACTCGCGCCTCCCTCGGCCCCGGCCCCCCGGCCGGCCGGCCGCAACATATGCAGCGTCCCCAGCCGCGATTGGGTCTGGCTGGTCCTGGTCCTGGTCCTGGTCCGCCTCTCTCTCTTGTCCCCAGGCCGGGCGGGCAAGTGGACTCGTGGCCCGTGGGGAGCCGCATCGTGCTCGTGTCCTCTCCTCGGTCCGCCATGCACCGAGGATGCGATGCTTTGCTGACTCGGCGCGCTTGGACCGCGAGCCCCCTGCCTGCCTCTCTCTCTGCCTGTGCCCGGTGCCCGCGCGCGCAGCGTCTCGTGTTACTCACCAACACCAACCGACGGCTTTAACTAATCACGGTGCCTAGATTAATTAATCGTTTTTCTGCGTGCTGTCTCGGAACCCGGTCGTCCTAGTTACTGCTATTAATTACTAACAGTGGTTGCATTGAACGGCGCCGTCACGTTGCTCAGGCTGCATATTCTACCTACCAACTGTGGACTGTGGCTGTGGATTGGCTTGACGTCCCCCGGCCGGGTAGAAAGAGAGAGAGAGCCAGCGGGCGAGCCAGGAATTTTTTTTATTCCTGGTCCAGGCGCACATGAAGCCCCGGCACAAAAATGGCCATCATGTCCAGTCACTCCGTGTGCCCCCCTCCCCTGCCTCTCCATGCACAGTCCACAGGATAAGGGTAGGTGGGTAGCACCCAACTTCCCCGTCGTTCCTAGCGGCTAGCGCGATCGGGTTACAAATGTACAGTTGCAGCGCGTCTAGTTTCGGCCTTTCCGGCAATTTTGCCATAGGGCCTTCCGTATGTATATAAGCGCAGATCAGCATGACCACTCAAAGATACTGTACTCCATTAGCCATTTGGCGAAAAAAAAAATACTACTAGCCAGGAGGAGAGGAGCACCATGACATATATATTGTTTGAACTAGCGTCCGGGTCAATCTATAAGACTATGACTCTCTATTTTATTTATCTACAATACTTTGTAATAATTAGTTGACATCCCTAGATATAGAGGCAGATATTGTTTATCCATTATCTAAAAAAAAATACGGGCCACCAAAGGTTTGGAATGGAATGGATTAATGGAATGAAAACCCAAGTCCCCTTGCAAAACGTACCACCAAGACCATGGCGTGTAGCATCTTCTTTGAGTTGAACGAAGCAACATCATGTCTTCCCCATGCCCAATCTCATGATGCGTCATGCATGTTACTAATTTTTGGCTCAAACGGTTAGACAGCTGACATGGCTGCTTGATTATACTCTTTCCGCTCTAAATTATAGTCTATTCTAACTTTAGTTCTAAGTTCAATTTCTTAAACTCTGGCCATGTCTATAAATGGGGAAAAAATGCACCAGCTTCTACGACATCGAATCAGTTTCACCAAATTCTCCAAATAATATGCCATTTGTTAGAGTTTTTTAGATGTTAATTTATTTTTTTCTAAAAAACTTAGCTAAGATAGGGAAGAATAAGTACTCTACATTTTCCTTTCTTAGGCATATTATGATTCATGAAATGCTTCCAAAATGCACTATAATAATTATTTTTCACACAATTTAATACTACTATTACTATAAACCAACAAAATACATATGAAATGCAAAGTTATTTTATCCATAAAATAGTTATAACTTATGCCAAACAAATTAATAATGACGAAGATAGCCAAGCACATGAACTAGTCAAAGCCTAAAGTACCATGCTTATTTTAGCTGTAGCCTGAAGATAAAATTTGAGTTGTGTAGAAGTGCCACCAAATTATGTTTAGGTATGCGGAACATCATAATTTTTAGATTTATCTAGCACAGTTCTAGCATTAAGAAGTTTTTAGAACCAATCAACTCTATCTCCAGAGATTTTAGGGTTGGGGTACATGATGCTTTTGTTAAGTGTTTTTATTAACTTTGTAAACAAATATTATTATTATATTATTGTTTTTGAGTCTATTTGGTCCATTAGCAACTAAATTAGTTAGCTGACTGATGATTAGGTCGCTAATTATTAAATAGGTTGTTTTAATCCATCAATTAATAGAAAAGTTGTATTGTCAAAATTATCTACAATGCTATTATTGTCTTTGTTTTTATCTACGGAGATCTGGGTGAGAAAGAAAAAAAGAGTGATAGGAGTGGAGTGTTTTCTGCCAATAACCAAGTAGTCCCCGTATTATGTGCGGAACCTGCAACATTGAATAAGTGGGGTGTTTTCTGCAAAAAAAAAAAAAAAAAAAAAAACAGAGTAGGCCCCCGCATTTTCTGCGAAATCTGCAACATTCTATATGCGGCGGTGGTATTCGGGCCTTGTTCTCTTTGTAACTTTTTACAACCTGGAGCAATGTAGCATTTTTGTTTGTATTTGGTAAATATTATTCAATCTGCCCAACTAAGTTCAAAAGATTCATCTCGTGATTTACAACTAAACTATACAATTAGTTATTTTTTTACTTACATTTAATAGTCTATACATATGGGTATAAATTGATGTGATGGAGAGAGAGTAGAAAAACTTGCGAAAGTAGGTGAAAGAGAACATGGCGTAAGCTGTTTGCAGGCGCATCATTACTATGGTGGATGTTCATAAAATCTTCTGCAGCTGGTGCTCCAAGATTATATATAAAGAAGCTTATATTGATAATTAATAATTTATTGAATCGAACATTTGGTAGTCGCATACTCGTACGCGTCTGCTGCAGACATACATTATCATTTGTCATATGAGCTAATCAGCGCCACAACTGGCGTATCAATCTCCGTGGTCAGCCAGTATCAATGGAATACTCTCCGTAGTAGCCATCATTTCGAAAAATAACTAAACATGGCCCTCACTACGTGCCTCTCTGCCACAGCTACTACTCCTCCTTTCTGCAGCCGGAGAATACGCAACGAGATTTCCATCGTCGGTTCCTCACACGAGATAAGAGCCACAGCACAGCAGGGGACCAGCTGGAAAAAAGGGTGTTCTTCTAGAAAAAGGATGTGAAAAGCGTCCACGGAATAAACACTTCCTGAAAAGGGAGGGCCGTTTCCAGAGCCCACAGAAAGGAAAAGGAGGATTTGGTATTCTTCTGGAGTAGTATACCGTATATACGTACAAAGAGATTTTTGGGTGTACGCAGTAGGCAAGAGGAGAAAATGCGTACAGCTCACGCCAGATGGCCCAGCTTGGCTGGCTGGCTGGCTACGCCGTGGCGGCGACGAGACGACCCGCGCCTCCCCCCACATGACGCCCATGTTGTGGGCCCAGCTCTCTCTACGTGCATACCGCTCCTGCGGACCGACCGCCAAGCGGGGCCGGCAGCGGTCCCGCGCGGGCCCCTCCCGTCGTGCTCGCCTCATTCCTTCTCGTTTTTTTCCCTTTCGGTGGCGTGGGCGCCGCGTAGCAGTTGCGTTGCGGGCTGCGACGCGACCGGGCTCGGGTCTCGCCGTCGGGTGGACCGGGCGCGGTGGGTCGCAAGCACACGGACGCCCCGCGGGGCCCGTGCGTCGGAGGCGGTGGACGCGGCCGGCCCAGGCGCGTGCTGCGTGCTTGGAGTTTTCCACAGCAACTCGCGGGTCGCGGCCTCGCGGCGCGGTGCGGTGCTCGGCTGGCTCCCACTCGCGCTCGCTCGCGTTTCTCTCTCCACCCGGCGGCCAAGCCAACCTGCGTGCGGCGGCAGGCAGGCAACAACGCGTCCGGCCCGGCCCGGCCCCGAGCGACGTTGATGGTTCCTGTTGTACTTTTGTCTCTTTTTTTGTAGCGCAACGCAAGCCGGCAGAGCTGCGAAAGCTTTTGAAGGGATCAAATCAAATCGCACCAAACCACAATCTTATAAAAAAGCAACGGATGATGGAAGGATGGATGCTCACAACAAAAGTGGTCTTTTTCGTAGCCTGGACTGGATGTATGTATGTGTTGACTAAACAGCCATGATTTTCTTCTTTTGTTGTACACATGTATACACACACATATTTGTGTTTGATTTGATTGATCGTTCAAACGGTTTGGTCCTCGAATTGGACGTTCGGGTAATAACCGGCCAATTGTTATCCAGGCCATCTGAAAATTTCTTCATGTTAAATTGTTTCAGTGCTGGACTTTCGATCCATTGCCAGAGGTAGCGAAACCACCGGTCGCGTTTCCGCGTGGGACGTCTACTACAAACAAAACCCTTCGGAATGAGTCAAGGATTGATCGACATGCGATTCGTCGAGCTGCAACTATATATCCCCAACCCTGAATTTTGAATTTTTGACCAACTCCACTGCTGGTTCAAAGCCATGAATAGGATTATGCAGATGCATATGAGATCATGAGACGTATCAAAGAGAAGAAGAAGAAGAAGAAGAAGAAGACGAAGAAGAAGAAGAAGAATAGAGAAACATGAGTACATGACTGGTTGGTGGAGAAATAACCTGACGATCTATCCAATCAATGCTTATTATGCCCACGCAACCTAAGAGCTTGTTTTCATTAATAGTTACAACTAGTTATTAGCTCAAACTAAAAATTACTAATCATTACGCACTTGGCTATCTACAAGGTAGTTGTTATGTGTTTGATTCTCATCTAGAAGTTTGACTCCAGCTAGATTTGCCCAACTAATAGATTAAAGTACTTGTTAGTTGGGTCTATTTGTCTTATGTAGTTTTTAATAGGCTACAACTATTTTGAGCTACTAGTTATATTAGTCAAAATGATCAAACAGGCCCTAATCCACGATCATTGAATTCCAATAGCCTAATTAATTAATCAACACCACCACCTACTTGTCCGAAGCTCGTCGCCGTAGTATATACGGATAATAAAAAAGAAAAAAGAAAATAACGATAGTTATTTGGGCCGTTTTCCAAAGGTTTGGTCCAGAATTTAGTAATGGGCTGACAATGCAACACATTCACGTTACCCATGGTCGCTACGGCCTGCTTCAAATCGAAAAACCCAATGTTCGCGTGCCGTTGCCAACCTTTGGCTTTCCCCACTCCCCAGCCACCAGAGAGAGCGGCGACTCCAGTGCAGAAGAGCTTCCCACCGCCGATTGGGTCGGCTCCTCACCGGCGTCGGGGTGGGAGGGTGGCTTGCCTATCGGCGGTTGGTTCGTAGGTCTAGTAAATAAATAGATAAGTTAGTTTTAGTAGCTAAGGCTCCGGTGCGGCGGTGAGGTCTCCACCGGGGTTTGTGTCCCTCTCCGAGTCTTCTCCGGCAAAGACGTGACTTCCGGTGATGTGTTTTTGAGGTATGTTTGTACTCTAACAATGGATGGAGTGGAGTTAAATTAGTTCTGCCTTTTCTGGTTAGAGTTCTTCGGCATACTGCTATAGACCTGTGTGCGTATCATTGTAATTTTGTTTCATCCTTGTTTGCAATATGGGTGTAATGTGTTTGATGTAATGCGCCTAACCTTTTCTAAAAAGAAATCTGGATATCACTGCACAAAATCTAATTTCAAAATGATATGGCATTACAGCAGGATCAGTTCTTTTTAATCACAGGTGATTACTCTTGTGGTGATGATTTCACCTCCTTTTTAGTATCAACATATAGTGAAAACATCTTGGATGGAAACTTTTGGAGTCATATTTTAAGTTGGTGTCTGCTTCAGGACGGACCAGGTCAGCCTGACCAAAGATGCTTTTGCGGTCATCTTATATGTTGTGTGAGAAACCCATCATTGGTCTTTGCACCTCCACTACCATCGTTTTTCTTCTTTCATCCATGCCGATAGGGGCAGGGATAGACATAAGAAATATATTAGGGAGAACTCCTTCAGGTATCCTCTGCCTCTAGCCTTTTATTTTTAATCTTCTATCTATAGCCACGGTTTTGTAGAGTGTACATGAGTCTTATATAGTAGCGATTGAAGTTGTTAAAATATTTTGTTTATACTTTCAATTTAATTTTAAATAATATAATTAGTCTTCCTATAATTAAATATAATTATAAAAAAATAAAAGACAATAGTTCACACACTTATATTACAATGTTGTGTTCATCACTTCATATCTATGTGTATACTGGTAGTGATAATATGATCCAAACATCCTCCTCCCTAAAGGTCTTCTCAAATTCCTTATGCTAGCAGTATTTCATCTCTTATTTTAGTCAGCACCTTAGAAGTTATTAGCACAGGGAACATAAAAAATAGAAGGTGGAGAATGGATCTTTTAATATTTTTGGTCGAGGTCTACGATGTGTATTCATTCATGTGCTGCCTGCTATAGTTTGAGGCATGATCATTTATTACTAGTGATCCAATCGTTCTTGTGAATAATTTTAGATGGCTGATCAGAGATCCCACCCAAACTTTCTAGGAAACAGAAGGAAAATGTTTGCCATCCTCTACGACTACAAGCATTCCCTAATACTAAGACACCATGGCACCCTCTATGGCGCATAGGTTCAGCTCCTAAGATTAGCAGGCGAGCTATTTGTGGCGGGCGAAAGAGAGCCACTTATTTAGCTTACCCTCTCCCAAAGTTTTAACTCTGTTCCTATGAATGGCTGCATGCAAATCCAACCACACGTCCCCTCCCCCACCTTTGTTGGGGTCTGCTAGGAAGCAATCTTCTGTGAGGAGGGAGTAATTTGGGCGAAACAAAAGAAGAAGATTGCATTTTCTTTGAAGGCAGACGATTTTTAACTTTAGCCATCCCCTCGGGAAGGTTGGTGATGATTTCTTCTCTTGTTCTTGTCATGGGTGTTTTAGATTCCATTTGAATCCACTCACCATTCTGATTCTTCACTACTTTGATGCATTTAGTGCCAATATTGTGACAAAATCCATGGAAGGTTAAATGGCAACTAGTCCTTCTGTAGTCGAGGAAAAGAATTTTGTGACAAAAACAACAATTGCCCAAGTGCAAGACATAGTATTGTTAAAATAACTAGTCTGATCACTGAAATTGGAAGACAATGTCTACCTTCGTCGGTGTTCTTGTCTCTGATCCAGCGCTGCAGAGCCAGTTCACCCAGGTGCAGCTCAGGACCCTCAAAACAAAGGTAAGCACTAATCACTTCGATCAGTTTTCACTCACATCCATAGTGTTCTGTTTTTACATATTGTTTAACCACATTGCTTCTTTTTTATCGTTTACTGTAATAGTTTGCATCTGCAAAGAAACCAAACGCAGATCATGTAACCATAAAAGATTTGCCCCCAGTGATGGAAAAACTGCGGGGCATCCATGAGGTTCTATCTGAAGAAGAGGTCAGCAGATTTTTAAGTGAGACCTATCGTGATATGAACCAACCTATAGAATTCGAGCCGTTCCTTAAGGTAGAGGATTTTTTTGTCTTACCTACTATCGATTTATATTTGTATTTATATGCCAAAAAAATCATTTTAGCAATGCAACCTTGCAATTTGTTAGGAGTACTTAAATCTTCAAGCTAAAGGGAGCAGCAAATCAGGAGGCAAAAAGAAACTGAAGGGATCTGTGTCATTTTTGAAAGCTTCCACCACTACTCTCTTGCACGTCATTAACGAGTCTGAGAAAACTTCCTATGTGAACCACATAAATAATTTTCTGAAAGAGGACCCTTTCCTCAAGAATTTCTTGCCAGTGGATCCAACATCGAACGAGCTATTCAACCTTGTTCGAGACGGTGTGCTACTATGGTGAGCTTGTTTTTAGCAGTGCTCCTGGTACTGTGTTATGTCTTACTATGCTATTTCTTCATTTTAGCTTTTGTTCATGATCTTCTAAGGCTTGTCCCCTTATCTTGTAATGAATCAGCAAGTTGATCAATGTTGCTGTTCCGGGCACAATCGATGAGAGAGCAATTAATACAAAAAAGGAGCTTAATCCATGGGAGAGGAATGAGAACCATACACTTTGTCTCAACTCTGCAAAGGCCATTGGTTGCACTGTTGTTAACATTGGAACACAAGATTTGATTGAAGCTAGAGTACGTTTTCATGTTATCTGATTATGATTTTGTTTTGAACTGATTGATTATAATTTTGTTATCCCTTATTTTCCTATATAACTAGTCAAGAAGACAAGGAAGTCAATTTTGGAATGATAAAATTCCTGACTAGTCATGAAATACATTGTTGCCCACAGCAACATTTTTAAAATGAAGTAGTTTTTATACTCCATCATGTCTTACACTTTGGACATCGACAAAGTCTTCAAAATATAGTTTTGACTAGTATCTTTTTCTTATAAAATATCTATAAAACATGGTAAAAATTGTACTACATTTTGAAATAAACATCTTTTTGAACATCCAAACTCAACAGTCAACACATAAAAAGTTATATGCAACTAAGTTCGGAGTGGTTAACTTAGGAAAATCCCAAAATGTCACTTATGTGTGATTGGAGGGAGTATTCACAAAACATTGGATGAGATCAACATCATCACTTTGGTAGTCAATTTGTAATTTATTAGTTAGTTACATAGTTTGAGGGACTAAATATCTTATGCTCCTTTGCAGCCTCATCTAGTTCTTGGGCTGTTATGCCAGATCATAAAGGTACGTGGGCACAAATATTACTATATCAATCAGTAAAGTAATCTTCAGCGGTATAGTTTTGGTGATTGCTACATCATTTGCAAGCAACTATATGGTGGTTCATTGCCCTTGTCTTAGATACAACTACTAGCTGATCTGGACATAAAGAAGACACCTCAATTGGCAGAGATAGTGGCTAGTGATAATGGCAAGGTTTGGATCATCATGAATTTACATGTCATGCATGTGCAGAAACAACTATCTACATATATGCATGGTTATTGCAAAAAGAGTTGAATCATGGTTAATTTGTGTTCATTGACGAAATATTGATAATTGGTGTTGTCATGATGCTACATAGGAAGCAGAGGAGCTGGTCACCTTAGCACCAGATAAGATGTTGCTTAAATGGATGAACTTCCATCTCAAGAAAGCGGGGTATAAAAAAACTGTGACAAATTTCTCTACTGATGTGAAGGTATGTATACCTTAGTACACCTGGATATTAATTACTCATTGTCATGACATTTCCATATAAACAAATGTTTCCTAGATGACCTATGACATTTAGGACAAGTCATTTCCTTCTAGACAGAAACAACTGCAATATATGTGGCTTGTTTATGTAAGGTTGTCAAATCACTTGATATATTCACCACATTTTTCGATAGTGCTAACACACATGGTGATAATGACCATGATTAATTGTGTTGTTCTGTATCTTATGGATAACCTACATGCAGGATGGTGAAGCGTATGCTTACCTTCTCAACACCCTTGCTCCTGAGCTTAGCTCAAAAACCTTGATAGAAACTTCAGATCCAAAGGAGAGGGCGCAGAAAGTACTTGAAACCGCAGAAAAGCTCGATTGTACAAGATATGTAACATCTAAAGATATTGTTGAAGGTTCGGCCAATCTTAACTTGGCATTTGTTGCTCAAATATTCCATAACAGGTAAGTAAGTAAAGAGAAAAGACCTTTCCTATGCCTGTATCTTAAGTTGACAAGAACCCACAATAAAGTTCATCAATTAACTAGAATGTGTTATATTTATACCTCTTGCCTATGTCTTCACCGTGGCCACCTTATAGTATTTTGATTTGATATTGCTAAAATTTAACCTTTCAAATGCATTGTAGGAAAATCATCTCAATTTTTTTGTGAACAGTATACATGGTTTTGAATTACATTATCTCCCTAGTGTTGCTTTTCCATTTTTAGCAACTATATTACTCATCATTTGATGACAATAAAAACAGACTTATTTTGTAAAAAAAACTATATATGTCTAACCGGCAAGGCATATTTATTAACTAGATTATCATATGAATGTGCAAATATAAAGAAGATTCCCGTGACATGCAAAATTTTGTTCTTATTTTAGTTCTGAGGAAAGTTATTTAGTATATGACGGACATATGTCTATCGTTATCTTGATTATTATCTGAATGTTGCAAATACAGGGAAAACAATGGAAATACATCATGTCTCTACTGCTTTAGTCTTTCATTTATTTTTTTCATACACTAGTACTAATCTACATGGACTGCAATAGCATTCACACCACAGTGCACATCGAATGTTATTTAGTTACTCCTCTAAAAGAAAAGAGCATGACTCTTCATCATATCTGCCTAAACTATGAACAACATTTCTCTCTTTGTTAATGCATCTTGCGTGGAATGATTATGCAGAAATGGTCTATCGACCAACCCTGTGGCTCCCGTTCATCAAGATACTCCTGATGATGTGGAGGCATCCAGGGAAGAGAGAGCATTTCGCCTATGGATCAACAGTCTTGGAATCCCAACTTATGTGAACCATTTGTTTGAGGATGTTAGGACTGGGTAAGACTCATCTCTAAGGAAAAAATAACTTCTTTTGGTATATATGTTGCTACCTTAACGAAGTTTATTTGCAGATGGGTTATGCTAGAGGTTCTTGACAAAATTTCTCCTGGGTCAGTTAACTGGAAGCATGCATCTAAACCACCAATTATCATGCCATTTAGAAAGGTTGAAAACTGCAATCAGGTTGTCAAAATTGGGAAGGAGTTAAACTTTTCTCTGGTAAATGTAGCAGGAAATGACATTGTGCAAGGAAATAAGAAACTAATTCTAGGTAAATACATGCTTATATAAGCTTCTTTGATCTTATTCCAATTGTTGCTTTCTTTAAAAAAATGTTCATAAAAGAAATAAAGAAGAAAGGGGTACATAAATATGTGAGCAGGAGGTTTAAATATTTTAATCTTAAATTTCCTATGAGAGGAAAAAAATAAAATGCTTCAATTATTTCATTGAGTCTTTTTTTACTCCCAGCTTTCCTGTGGCAACTCATGAGGACTAGTATCCTACAGTTGCTAAAGAACTTGAGATCTCACTCTAAAGAGAAAGAGATCACAGATGCTGACATTCTCATTTGGGCTAATAACAAGGTCAAGGAATCAGGCAAAACTTCCCGTATTGAAAGCTTCAAGGTTCATCAATCAACCTTCAACATTTTGGCCAAATTGAGCTATCTTGTTATGTGCATAATGTTAAGCTGTCTTCTCGATTCTCTAGGATAAAACAATAGCAGATGGGGTGTTCTTTCTTGAGCTCCTAAGTGCTGTGCAGAGTAGGGTTGTTGACTGGAACATGGTGAAGAAAGGGGAGGATGGTTTGTATCAATTTCATGTATATATATATTGTCTTAACCTTTGAAGTTTAACGAGTACCATGGTTGTTGCAGAGGATGAGCAGAAGCTGAATGCAACATACATTATCAGTGTTGCTAGGAAGCTAGGTTGCACTGTCTTCTTGCTGCCTGAAGACATAATGGAGGTAACAAGGGAATGCCATATTAGTTGCAAATGTAAATTCGACAAAGATGATATATAAACAATAGCTTCCTTATATATAAATAAACAGTAGGCATACCAGTGGTATCTCTCAGCTCAACCTCCTTCCCATGAGGCAGTGAAGAAACAGTTTTTTTTCTTGTTTTCATTGTCGTGGCAGGTGAACCCAAAGATGATCCTCACCCTTACTGCGAGCATCATGTACTGGAGCTTGCAGAATCAAGGGCCTTACCGAAGTCCAGGACCACAGGATGCTCTTCCAGAGGAAGAGGAAGGCGAGGAGGAAGAAGAGGAAGAAGAGGAGCAAGAGGAGGAGGATTTCGAAGGAGGCATCGAAGAAACAACCACTTGATAAGAATGTTATGGCTGGCTAAGCATTCGCGGTAAAATTACTGGTTTGTCAGGGACATTTCATAAATGCGGAGGCAAAGAAATCCAAGGGAGCTGCAAAGAAGAAAGTTTTGGGTAACATAGCTGATTTCATTCTTTGCATGCCAAAGAGCAGCAATTCAAGTTTGCTTAGTAGGTAATATTGTGCACAATTGCGCAACCTAATCTTGTAAGCTAGACTCATTGTCTGGGCCTTGGATTTGGGCCTCACGAGGGGTCTGGTCCTTCTCCTTGCGTGGGCCTGGCTCGGCTTGACCTGCCCTGCTTGCCTAATTAATACAAGCCCCCCTATATTAATTGTGTTGACATATCCAGTGTTTGACCCTGCAGAGCTGGCTTTGTGATGGGGGTACTGTTACGGTTCCTATGTATCTGTACGTAAGATGTCGCTTCTCTTTTTTGAAACCATCCTTTTCTTTTGACAAGAGAAACGAAACGCAACTTATGAGCTGTGCTAGCTAACACTACTCACGTATTTCTGTCCCTCCAAAATTTGTCTGCTTTTATTGGACCTCCTACTTGCCTAAATATCCCTAAGAAACCATTGCAAATTACTATGATAACGTTTGGCATCAACCTGATGATTGTACTACTCATGTATGACAGTATGAGGTTGGATATATATTTCTGACTATCACTATATATATATGCTAGCTATCAGGACTCAGGAGAATACACAAATCAATGACAGTCGACTTCTCGCGAGTCGCAAGTAAGAGTTTGGCTGTTTCCGTTCAGGCGTTCAAAAATTAATGTACGTAGTAGGAGGTATAGTATGTTGTGTAAGTATATATATATATTTTTCCACCTTTCCTAAATATCAGGTGCCTGAAAAATTGAGTTGCTTCAGGCGATGTACACATGTGCTGCCGTGTGGTATTTGGTGTCTTAGTGATTTGTTTATAATTTATTAATTGTCTTTGTATTACAATATATTTATTTTTTGTCCTTGTCTAACTATATAAAAAAAATTATACATTATTAATTGTCTTTGTGTCAACATATGTTAGATTTTGTCGGGGTTTGTAGTTTGTTTATTGGGTATTTCCTCCTAGATCTAAAAAATTGCAGATAATACATGGCACAAATTGCAATAAACTAGACCTGCAATTTTAACAAAAAAGTATGTGCAATAGCGTCGCTACAAAGGAAACCAAAATTCAGGCACACTGAATTTTAGCAACTCCCATATTTTTTCATTCGTGGACTTTTTTTGCGATGGAGTGACTAATCTTAGCCGAGAACGTCGTCATGTCATCGGCTCAATTTTATTATATGATATATATTTTTTTGAAGCAAAAGAATTTGTAAATTTTGTTAGGGTTGAGTGGTTGACGGACCGCAATAAATCTCCCTGGATGGGGCTGGAATGTGATTCGATCTATATCAGTATATATGCATATGAAAGAAAAAACTCCGGGCGGTTATGTATATGGGGGGCATTATCTAGTGAAAACTAACTTCCCGTAAAAACCCGTGCAAACCACGGTAAAAAAGTCGTCTAAATTCAACAAAAAAATCACACATGTATATGATATGATGCTACACAACACCTTGCAAAATATCTTGTCTAAACTCGATTTTGTTTGTGAGATATAAAAATAACAAAGTCCCTCTAATTTATTTATTGTGATTTTGTTTGTGAGATATATATATTTTGTAAAGTCCCTCTAATTTATTTATTCCAATGGCATGCATTTTACATTAAACACACCGTTTGGGCCAAGCAAGTACTACTAGTGTACTACACCAAGAGACAACACGACACAAGACAATAGCTAGTGAGTCCAATCACCAGACTAAGACGACGTAGTACATACTACATAGATGCATCTATATGCATATTTGTTCACATCAAAACCAAACTTTTGCTGGCGAGGCGTCGTAGGCCCTATATATGGGCATGCGGGATCGATCGATGTGTGGCTTCAGTTGTGGACCTCGGTGAACTCCGGGCGGTACATGGGCTCCGGGATCTCGTCGGCGCGCGAGCAGCACCGGCAGCCGCCGTAGTACCCGCGGCCGCAGCATCCCCACCGGCAATAGCCGCCGCGGCCGCCACCAGGGTAGCCGCCCCCGCCTCGCCAGCCGCCGCCCGGGTAGCCACCCCCACCGCGCCAGCCGCCGCCGGGGTAGCCGCCGTACGGGTAGCCGCCGCCACGGTAGTCCTGCACGTCAGCTTTGTTGTTCCCGTCGTCCTTCCTCGGCTCTGCATGCATGATCCAACACATACATATATAGTACAAGTTACCTAGCTACTCTTCGATAATCGATTCTGCTTGCTTTGCCTGAAATCTGAAACGCGAAATAATACAGCTAGCTAGTTATGCTCACGGGTTTGCTCGTTAGCTGCAGCTGAGGCGACCAGGAAAACGGCGGCGAGCAGGAGAGCCATCACGAGGAGTCGCTTGCTGGACGCCATGTTTCTCTCGCTCTCTTTTTCTTCTCTGCAAATTGTACTGGATCAACTGCGAGTGTGTGATGAGAAGCTATGCATGCGAACCAAGCGTATTTATAGGCAGGGCGAGGAGGCTGGATATGCATGGCTTTGGCTGCCGATCTTCCTGACGCCTTCGTCGGCATGCAACTGTGTAGGGCCGGGCCCCATGGATATGATGATTATAAGCGTTTGCGGTTGGGAGATGGATGGCATTAACAGTGCCTTCTACTACGTGCTTGCAAGTAGCTCAGCCGCCAGTGCTGGCTGCGTCGTCATCTCTGCCCGTTGAAATCTTGCACGCTCTCCGACTCTCGCCTCTCGGTGGGAAACATGCATGCAAGTTTGACTCGGAAGCACGCATGAACTGTTAACACGTGTAGTCGTCGTGTACGTGTAGCAAAAAAGTTGTAAACAAAATAGGTTAGTATGTAGCAGGCATGATGATACTGTGCATTCATTTGTAGTATGTAGCATGTTCGAATTTGATGAACTGGAGCTGCTACCTAGCTCTCCTCCATGAGGGATAAGGCATCCATAATGAGAAAAAAAAATGTCTAGAAGGTTTTATCCATATAACAAGGTCAAATTTCGTAGCATGCATGGTGAGATAACCGGTGGTGGTCTAGTGGGAATTGCTGGAGGGCGGACGTGCCCCTTTGCTGGACTCGATGCCACCATCCCAGACCCAGGTTCAAGGTATGCACATTTCTAATGTAGGGATCAGCTAAGAAGAAATGCAGAGGAACACTGGCCCAACACCCATGACGAATAGGTTACTGGTTCCCTTCCCTTCCACTTTACAAGGAACCCGATGTTACATTGACGCCTCTACACAGCCGGACCAGTCAGTCTCTATTCCCCGAGAAGCTAGGATTGGTATTTTCATAGTTAATACTCAGGTCCGGATTGGTATTTTCATAGTTAATACTCAGGTCCAACCTCCTCACAGCATCTTCATCAAGGCGGTTACAGAAACTTCCTCTGTCCTAATGGCAGAGACTGCAGCTCTTGCGCTAGCAGCCCAGGTGACCAAGGCTTTACATCTGCAGCAGGTCACTATTCTTTCAGACAATCAGCAGCAAGTTCATTTCATCAATGGATCAGAGCTTGATCATCTGCCTGATTGGAGGATAAAACCTTACACCCAAATGGTTAGTAATGCAGTGCAAGGTACCACAACTATCATCCGCCAACTCAGCCGAAGTCAAAATCAGATGGCTGACCTGCTAACTAGACAAGCAATTAGAGATGTTCATCATTTCAATCATCAACCTTGTAATGTTGCTTGTGCCTATATATGAGCCACATGATCATGAGTGCCCACTCTTTTCGGCACTCCAACTTGTAACCATTAACTCTGTATGGTTATAGCAGCTAGTTGCTGTTAATTAATATAGCTTCCTTGTAAAAAAACTTGATTTCTTTATTGTTTTTCTTTATTGTTTTGCCTCTCTAGCTAGAGCAACTCTCCATAAGATCCTCTTCCCCCTTATCCGTAAAATTAGGTATAGAGGATTCATAAACTGAGGGAATATGCGCTTCAGCATGGCATTTATGGAGGCATCATCTTGAACATATGATTTTAGCAGAGATTAGAAGGTGTGAGTGAAGACATGATGCATAATTTTGTTACCAGCTCACTAGATGATGGAACAACAATTTGCTTCAACGCCAACTCAGCCAAGCAACAATACTAACAATCGGACACCGAGAATATCAAGTAAAGCACGATAGTTATCCTACCAGATGAGAGTTTTGATTATTGCTAGTTTGCCAGAAAAATATCTACTTTTATCAAGTAAAGCACGATAATTATCCTTGTTGTTTTGCTCGTAAATCTAGCCATCCTTCACTATGAAAGTGTGATAGTTACATGCCTTTTCCTAGGCAAAACGCAAGGAAATCGGCATGCAGATGGTTCTTAGAAGTAGCTAATAATTTGCAGGGTCATGCCATCTCAATCTGTTTGTGTCCTAGCTCTTTGTTGTATGGGACCACTTGTGTCAACAGTAATTTTTAGGAAAATTCCTATTAATGCCCCCTCATGGCCATACGACCAGTCGCTTGGCAAGAGTATTTGGCGAACCCATTTGACATAGCAGTACTCAATTGAAGCTCAAAGGCACACGGGCAATGATCTTAACATCCATCGTGTTTGTCATGATTCGACATTACTCACCCAACATTATATTTGATCGGCCATGAGGAATGGAGTTTATTGATGCTTGTGAGTTGTTCTAGGTGTCCTTGCTATTTTTTTTTTCCTTTTTTGCAGTGAACATCAGAGTTTAAAGAATTATAAGGAATCCTTGTTTTCTGTTATATATATTTTTTGTAGAATGTACGGAGGAGAAATCCTAAATCCTAAATCCTAATCCCACTATGTTTTCTCTCAGGTCTTATTTGGAATGTATATATATGCATAATCTCTACATCGGAATCATCTAATATTCAGAGAAATAGTTCCCCTATGCCTTTGCATTCTTCTACTTGCATCAAACTATGCTGATCGTGATAGGTGGAGATGCCGGAGAGCAAAATAAAGGTTCTAACCATTACCATTGGTGATGTGTGTTTTTTACGACAATGATGATAAAAAAAGAACAATGTTTTTTTAGATAATGAAGAACGATGTTTTATGAAAAAATAAAATAAAAAACAATAGTCTCTTTATTTGTGGACCTTATGAGGGTGATGTATACATGTACTTCATTTGCACAATCCATTTATTCCATATGTATGAGATACATGATATAGAAGAGTACATTATATATGTATATCGATCTGCCGCGCAAATCGATGTTTCCAACTACGCACACAAAGCGTATACGTACGTGTACCTTCTTATTTTTATTTCATTCACATGTTTGATGATGTGGAACCAAACTTTTATTGACTATACGCAGGACGAACGTACTACGTACGTGTGTGTGCCTGCTGCCCATCGCCGGACATAGTACTATGTAGCAGCATGCAACTTGCTCATCATCAGTTGTGGACCTCGACGAGCTCAGGGCGGTACATGGGCTCCGGTATCTGGTCGGGGTGCGAGCAGCAGCGGCAGCCGCCACGGTACCCGTGGCCGCAGCAACCCCACCGGCAGTGGGGGTAGCCGCCGCCCCCGCCATGCCAGCCGCCGCCACCTGGGTAGCCGCCACCGCCGTGCCAGTCCTGGACCTCCGCCTTCTTCTCCTCTTTGGCCTCTGCCACAACAACTTAACCACATAGTTCAGATAATTATGTGGGTGGATCTATAGCTAGCTTTTTAAATTTAATTTGTTTGCTTGAATGAAACTGAATGAACTCACGGGCTTGCTCGTCAGCGGAGGCGACGAGGAAGGTGGCGGCGAGCAGGAGCGCTAACACGAGGCGCGCCTTGGACAACGCCATGCTGCTATTGCTCTCGGTCTCTTTCTCTCTGAACTGCAACTGTGTGTGGGAGTGGAAAGCTAGCTGCGACTGCGAGCTGACAGCTGAGTGTGATGCGAATGATCGAAGCTGTGCATGCGAGCCGCCTATTTATAGCTAGGCGGACTGGAGCGAGGTGCGGTGGCCAGCTGCCGATCGCTCGGGGGCGCCGCCGGCGAGTGATCGAGAATTCGAGATCGTCGTCTCGGCATGCAATCGTGTAGGTTTTAGGCCGCGCCATGCACGCAGGTACACATGCATGATCAATGATGAAAAACGTTAGCAGTTGGCAGATAGGTCGCATTAACGTGCATGCATGCCAAATTTGACGGATTAATATTTCAAGATTTGTTTATATATACAGAGACCATACGCTCCGGCCGGCCGGTTACATCTTGGATAGACACGCAGGCGGCAACGCAGAGGCAAGCATCAGCAGCTTCATGGATAGGATAAACATTTCCCCTGACCGATCGAGCGATTGGGGCAGCTCCATTATTATTCTTGCTGATCAGGATAAGATATCGTCGACTGCTGAAGTTGTCTGTCGAGGGATGACCGGATGAGGAAGGGTTCAAACGAAACGAGAGAGAGAGAGAGAGAGAGAGAGAGAGAGAGAGAGAGAGAGGGAGGTAGCCTCGCACCTATACCTGTAGTTAATTTCATTACCATGTCTATTTTTTTCTATTATATAACATGCAAACGGTAGTCTTTGTTTTGTTATTGGAGTAAATAATCTTAGAAGTACATCCTAATTAATTGACCCCTTCTCCTA
The DNA here is from genome assembly GCA_015844335.1 of Chrysopogon serrulatus. Lineage (NCBI taxonomy): Eukaryota > Viridiplantae > Streptophyta > Magnoliopsida > Poales > Poaceae > Chrysopogon > Chrysopogon serrulatus. Next base: position 128,334 of record JADLZL010002519.1, read on the forward strand.
GAGCAAGTAAATAACGTAAAGTGGGTTGTATGCTAATGAGTCATATAGAGAGAGGCCGGAGAGAGGAGAGAGGAGAGAGGGAGAAGCGGTTGTAAGTTTACAACCGGTTTAGACAAAAGAATCAAAAAACTTTGTAAGAAAGATAAGTGAATCATATATTAATAGTCAAAAGCTAACTACTATATGTGGGTTGGGTTGAAACAACCACCAACATGCTATTTTATTAGCCTTGCTCTTACTAGGATGTTAACACTTTTGTTGATATTACCATGAGATCATCTCCTCAACCTCTTCACGTGACAAATAGAATGTACTCCCACTTGTGAAACGTAAGTTGTTTTGACTTCTTCTAAACATATAACTTTTACTATATATATCTAGACATAATAAATATCTAGGTATGTAGGACCTAGAAAAACCAGAATAACTTACAGTTTGGAACAAAAGGAGTATTAAAATATATAATATGAAATTATGAATGATATTCTTGACAACTTAGTTTATAAATTTGGGTTCCAAATGCAAATGCTCATGAGATGATGATGATTATGAACAAGTCATGATCGAGTCATGATAGGTTTCTACTCTAGGTCTTTGGATCACACAAGGGAACAAGGTGTATGTTTCTTGAGAGAACAAGCTATATGGTAGTGTACATGTACATTTGCCAACCAAGTCATGGTGCATCTTGAGCTCAAAGTAACATCCATGGATGGTGCATCTATGACAATTGCTACTGGTTATATATGTTCCGAATGTGTTGCACCATTTCTCTAGCTGTAATGTGGCGATGCCCACTAAAAATGCTTATGGCATCCTTCGTTGTCCTTGACGCCAGCCTCTATCATTGAGCTATATATCTCCCTCCATGACACACTAGCTTGGAGACACCCTCAATAATCTCAGCTGTTATTTTGAGCACGTCAACAACCATATCCACTTGCACCCCGAAGTGTTTGACAAAATGTTATTCCAGTAAGACATGCCCATGGAACGTTTTATTTTGATACCCCAAAAGCATGAAGATATGCGCTTTGGCATTTATCACAAGGACATGGAGGTGGGCAAAAGCCATGAATGTGGTAGGTATGCTCCTGCCCTTGTCGCGCAGGCACCTCACAAATTTTCATGCTACTCATTTGCTTGGGTTTGTTTTGTTGGGTTGAGCCACTAACTTTCATGAGGACAAGGAGTTCAAGGTAAAGACCATTTAGCCATGGAAACCATGGCCTCTTCCCATACAGATTAAGAGGCATAGTGATGTTATTCAACTAAGCCAACATCTTGGCCATTCTTTGGTGGTTGTACAATCATGGAGCATCTGCCGGATGAGTTCATTGAATTGCAAGTTATCTATTACTTCACCAAACTCTATGGGGTTCATAAACTGACTCAACAAAAGGAAGCATATTCTGAGTTTTGGGATTCAATTTCCCTGGCCACCACCGCAAGCATATGCTATTGAAAGTCCCTCACTTCATGATTTGTTGGATCCCAACAATATATCAAACATCCCATCACAGTTATCAAGGTTGTATCAATCGGTTCTCAAAAAAGGAGTAACAATGTTGATTTATTGGAGTTTGACTAAGCTATTAGAATTTCTCTACACCATGCATGTATTATTTATACATTGCCAAACTAAAGACCAATAATTTGATTATAGGAGAACTTAGACTTCCTAAAGGAATGGGTCAAGTACAAGTTATATGAGGTATTTTCCTTGAAAGAACATGAGACATTTCCTAATAAAACCAAGTCGCCTCCAGCTGAGCAATAGAAACAAATTCAGTTTAGTGCAAATGTTTCCGTAATTACAAAAGTTAATCTTGTTCATTCTATATCAACACATTTTAGACTGATGCCGATGAAGAGATAATCAAGCACGAGGACTCTTTTAAGACCAGGAACTAGTGTCTTGAATTGCTTGATGCTTGCAGGGGTTGTGCATGGATTAGGCTTAATTGCAAGAGACGAATTATGGTCTGATAATTATCGAAGTGTTATGCAACATTTCCCTCTTGGCTCCAATATGCATGGTATGTCAAGGTATCTTGCATCAAGTCATTGAGTATGCTAGGAGTTCGCTGCATAGAACTTGTCCTCTCAACTAGTTGGGATATGGCAACAGGATACATATGCAATTTGTGGTAGTGTGCGCTAAACATGTTTCTTAATATCTCAGTGTTGTGTTCGATCAACTTGGTTCTAATTAAGAACAAAGACGGATGCAAATCTAGCACAAGGAGGATTTCATGATTTAGATAAGATCGGCCCTATAATAATATGACATATATGGTCTTCCTATCAACATTATTGAGTATTGGATATCGGCTTGGGGTCAAGCCAATTTTTAATGAGGGAGGAATGTCATGGACATGGGCCTTATTGTTGGGCTTTTGGTCTGAACTTTTGGGCCTGCTTCAGAGACCTTTGTGTGGACAAGAGCAAGCTATAGATAAATCATCATCTAGGTATCATTTAACGTAAAGTCTAAAAGACGACGGGTCGCGCGTCAGGGCAAGTGCGCGACCTGCGACCACGCAGCCCGGCCTGCCTGCGCCTACGCGCCTTGGCCCAGCTGCTCCTTTCGTGCCCAGGCGGCCTGGTCTTGCATGCAAGTGCATGCAGAGTATCGATAACTATGCTGGTGATGGTTGCTGCACTTTTTTTTTCTCTTTTGCTTTCTTTGTCTCATTTTCATTTTTAATGGATTATTTTTTTAGTTTCCGTTCTGGTTTAATAAGCTATGAGTGTTATTTTCTTAAGTTTATGTATTCCTTTTAGTCTCAGTAATTTCATTTCCATTTTTGTTTTTGTCTTTTTCAGTTATATTTTCTAGGTGTCAATTTTAGTTTCAAGTATCTGGCAATTTTAGTTTCATTAATATTTTATCTGGTAATGTCAGATTTAGGTTTTTTTTATGTGTATACTTTTTTTTCATTTTCATTTTTTATTGTTTCTTTTTTATTTTTAGTTTTAATGATTTTTCAACTTTTAATTTTTAGTCTTATTTTTTCTTTCATTTTGTTAGTTTTAGTTTTCAATCAAGTTTTTTTTTTTTATGTTTTTATTTCAGTTTTCAGTCTCCATTTCAGGTCGAATGCATGTCAAACCCTACATGTTAGTTGTATAAATAATTTACCCTTTGAGTTTGCACCTTATGCAATGCTCGTTCCAATAATTTGCTCCTTAGGGTACAATTTGTCTTATTTATTCTTTTCCATTGATCCTTTTATTTTTTATATCAATGGGTTTTCCAATTTTTTTACTTTTATTCTTTAGTTTTTCTTTCATTTTGTTAGTTTAAATTTCCAGTCAAGTTTTTTAATGTTTTTAGTTTCAATTTTTAGTCTCCGTTTTCAGATTTGAATGCATTTCTAAATCCTATATGTTAGTTGTATAATAACTTACTCTCTAAGTTGGCAGCTCACGTAATGTTTATTCTAATAATTTGATCTTCAAAGTACAGTTTGTCTTATTTCTCTTTAATAAATGTCCCTCTAGTTGTCAGTTAGTCATGTTTCTCGGCTTATATAACAGGTTTTATAATAACTTGCCTCTCTAATTGGTATTTTTATGTAATACTTATTCTAATAATTTGCTCTCAGGTTACAACTTGTCTTGTTTTGTATCGCCACCCTTATTTTTTTAACAAATGCCCCCACTTGACAGCAAGTCATGCTTCTTGGCTTTTCTAATGTGTTGTATAATAACTTGTCTCTCCTTAATTGATAGCTTATGCAATATTTATTTAATAATTTGCGCCTTTAGAGTGTAGATTGTTTTGTTTTTTTATCTGTTACTCTTTTTTAGGGGTTAGTACTATGCAAATAATATGAAACAAATTTATCATCTTCCCATGGCAACAATCTATGTACATATCATGTAACACCTTTAGTATATTTTGGAGTAGCAAGTTTAGTATTTGTGACACCCTGTGTGTTACGTTAACCTAAACCCACCATGTCATCATATTATGCATTAAGCATCATTGCATTATTGTGTTTCATAGTGTTAATAATTCCTACTTGATCCTATGCTTTGTTTGAAATGTTAAACATGTTTTAAGGTACTAATCCGGTAATTAGTGTTAAGTTTGTCATATAGGGCATGGTTGCAATTATGTTAGTAATAAAACCAAAGGTTAAGCATGTGGTTTGTCTTGACCTAAGTGTAGCATGGCTTGGTTGCTAATGATGTTTAATAAACCCTAGAATATATTAATGATCTTTGTTAAGTACTAAGTGCTTGTTAATTAATCTTTATTAAAAATCCTTACTTGATCAAGGGCTTTGTTGAGTATGTTAAGCATGATTTAAGATGTTTATCATGTAAGTTGAGTTCATCTAAGTTTAAACATAAAATAATGTTTCGTGGTAACTAATGATCATTAGTGTAGATTAATATGCTTGCCAAATAAAATAAGTTGAAATCCTAAAACTCGAGCTCAATTATGCAATTATGATTTTAACCAAGAAATTGAGGTTGAGAAGTATTCAAAATGGAGTTTGGAGGATCGTGGTTTCATCGGGAGTTTTACCCGACGTAACATTCGAGTTATATGGTACACAAGTATGGCCGACGAGAGGTCTTAGGGACAATATCAGGTGCTTGTGGGCCATATAATTTAGAAGGTTCTGCCACAGAATGGTATCAGAGCCGTTCTTACAAAGATACTTGTAGTATTACTTTGCGAAAACTTTCAAAATGAATTTGCAATTAAAAGTTTTTTTGTCTTTCCGATCTTCCCAAAGTTTCTCGCATGATGTAAAGAAGGCTTTTCGGGGTAATACGGAGCAACAACGTTGAAGAGTCTCCGAGTCTTTCGCAGAAGTCTAATGAAGAGTCAACTTCATCGACAATACCCCGTCAAGAGTCTTTTCAGATCCCGTCTCACTCTGCAAGACTAAGGTGTAAAGTATTGCCCTATAGTGAGTTGTGAGTGGTGTGTTAACTATCGTCGTGAAGACGTATAGGACGAGCATGCATCATACCTATCATATAAGGTAAAGGTAACATATCATTTCTTAATCCAACCATAGCTATTGTTTGCATAGCTATTAAGATCCCACTAATCTCGTCCTGTATCACGCTTTGCTAAGGAACTTTTGCTTAGCAAATCCCTGAAGATAACCTTAATTTTCTCACTTATGCATGTGTCTTACCTTAGTCTTTCTAATTTTGACACATGCCAATTTTCTTGACCTTGTTATTTCGATATGTATTGTGTGGGAGTTACCGAAACTATATTTTATGGTGGTACCATGATCCACGATCCCGATACAGCGTCGAAATCTGGGGTCTCATGTGTGCTGCAGCCACATGAGTTACTGCTGGGAGCTCGTTTGTATTGAGATCAATGATCATCCTCCATCACCTTCCACAATTAAAGTGCTCTCTTGAAACCATTATTTGAAATCTCAATTCCTTGTATATACTGAACTTGTTCTTGCATACCAAAAATTTTATTTAGCTTTAGTCTTGTAACCATATATTAATCTTGGGTGTAACTCTGAACCCAATTCTATTGCTTTTATGCGAATTCTTAAAAAAAAAATTATGTGTTTGACACATTTTCTTTTCCATTACTCAAATTCCACCATTGTTGTATTCTCTTTTCTTTAATCTTTGTATGTTGACACTCTCACCACCAATCGCTACCCTCGGATTTAGTTGGAATCCTCTAACCTAAATCCTTCTACTTTATGAACTTCTTACAAGTCAATATGCTTGATAT